>CASHTH010004442.1:0-13644 GCA_030341885.1 Geodia barretti
CATCCCTACATAGAGCGTCTACCGACGCTCTGATGATGACACGCAAAATCAGAAATCGCGTATGAGCGCATTCTCGTGTCGAGAATTGCAGGGACGTATGAAACTTTTGGGCATATGTATAGGTAGATATGGACCCGTGAGTGATTTGTGGTGTGTTTTGAAGGCATAGCTAGCCATTTTCGCCGAGTTTCGAGGCGTTTTGTATGCGGATCACGTGAGATTTCACACGTGTCATCCCTACATAGAGCGTCTACTGACGCTCTGATACATCAAAATGAATTGTTGTTTTGAGCAAATACAGTTTGAATGTAAAACTACTATCATCGTCATTAACAGATGAATAGACAGTACACTATTTATGTAGGTGCATGCAATATGCTGAGACAACTACACACTTATCTTGTGGGGTAAAACAGCACATCCGACTACACACCATAGTGTGTCAAGTAAACCCTCTATGTGGATGAGTAGAAAGTACACACTATTTAGGTAGGTGCATGCAACACATGTGTCCTATGCTGGGACAACTACACACTAATCTTGTGGGGTAAAACAGCACATCCGACTACACACCATAGTGTGTCAAGTAAACACAGTATTTGGGTAGGTTAAAGGAACATAATTAGAAGTATGTCATATGCTGGGACAACTACATACTTTATGTGTGTTAAAACAACCAGCTTGTGATGTGAAATTGTGTGTTGAAAACGCACAACGAAATTTACAGTTAGTTATCATGTATTCAATCATTTCCCTTTCCTACTTAGCACTGGCATGCAGTCACATCTCTTTCCTCATCTTTGTAAACCCTGTTTCCTACCCGCACCTAGTGTAGACATTTAGTATAAATAGCCACCAGTTTTGTACCATGGAGAGTCTTACATCGATATTATCGTTCTAATACACTACTTGGCCAAGATCCTTCTGCGGCACGCGCACTCGGTGGGCACTACAACAACGTTTAGTGCAGTAGGAGGGGGCTCCTTTAGGAGGGGCTCAATAGACAAGTTTAGAATAAAATACTCTAAAATAACTTTTTTTTCAAATGAGGTATAAAACCAATATGCACACTGTCACCAGCATTGTTACCCTCGGTGCGCATGCGCAGCGAGGGTACAGTAGTTTTGGGTCTGTCTGTCTGTCTGTTACTCTATATCTCACTCCTCGAACATCTGTTCGTCCCAGAAATGATACCATCCACCCAACGGGCGACGAAGGTCAGAAAATAAATGCGGTTTTCTATGAAAACGCTCCGTTGCTAAGCTAGAGCGTGAAAAAGCCAATATTATTTGTTAAGTTGAACCAAACAGTAAAATCAAAATTAACGGTTTTGAAAATATTCCCTTCAGTGTTTGTCCCAGCCAAATATTTGTAACATCATGTATATACATGATATTACAAATAATAAGATGTTACAAATATTTTGGCTGGGACAAACACTGAAGGAAATATTTTCAAAACAGTTACTTTTGATTTTACTATTTGGTTCAACTTACAAATCTGTGACATGTCCTGCCATTAACTCTATTAGCTATGCTTCATTCATTTTTTACTGAGATTTGTGGAAAAATCTTACGCATGACACCTTGGCCCAGACAGAATGTTCTCGCCGCGCATGCGCGTGTGCAATCGAGTATAGCTAGCTTTGCTAGCCGCCGCCGCGTATATACTCGCACGCACCCACGCCCAACTTAGCGACGAATGGAGAGCTAAATTTCGAGGGACGAGTAAAAGAAAGTTCGACTTCGTTTTGGTCTCGTAAGCACGCGTCTAGTTGCCTGGCGCTATTGCACCGGCAATAATGAGGTTTCTTTGCCTGCTCATCCTCTTCAGCAAACTACTGTTAAAAGGTAAAGTAATCTGAACATAAACCTAGTTCAGTATTATATATAGCATATATTATTCACAGGGATTATTTTGGCCAGCCTTCTCTGCATCCTGAATCAGTTTATGCTTGTCCAAATGAGACAGTCACTTTCACTTGTCATGGCAGCCATATAGTTGCTACTCAGTGGGAACTGGATCTGTACGCTGAGAAGGATGCTCTGCAGATAACTTTTACCTCCAGCCAACCTGTTGGATCCCAGGAGACGGTTTACATGGATGTGATTTTGCCAACCTCTCAGATGTCACTGCAAAGGACGATAATGGAAGTGCTGCAGATATGACCACTACGCTTACAATCACAGCTCATAGATTGCCTAATAAGACAAACATCACTTGCGTGACACCGATGGAGATAATGTTATAACCAAGTCATCGTCCATTTTCTACTTTGCTGGTCTGTTATGTTCTTGAAGCTTAAGCTCTTGTTAACTTTTCTTTTCAGATATACCTCGTTGGAATAATACTTTCCCTTCATACCAAGAGAAAGGGACATATTTCACAGCAGTACTAGAGCTAGGGAGATATGTTTGATGGAGGAGGAGTTCCAATTGATCACTACATTATTCAAGTGGACAACGGCACACAGTTGGAAACTCCAGGCCCCACTTACAGTTTTGACATCATGTACAATACTACACTGTCAGTGGACATCTCAGCCCACAACTGTGCAGGATACAGTGATTTCTTTGCACTTGAGATACAATATGATCAAGGTTTAGTGTAGATAGCTAGCTACCTGATTCTTTGCTCATTATTAAACTTTACAATTTGTTTCACAGATAATAATGAAGAGAAGATGACACCTATCCCTGATGGCCCTAATGGTGGCCTTCGCCATTCAATGTTGGAGCTAGCAGTCTTATTGAATTGGAGTCTTCCTCCTTATTGTAACAACGCTGGTGACATGCGTGTCTTTATACCTTATTCGAAAACACAGTTAGTTGATGGGAGTTATTGATTCTAAACTTGTCTGTATAATGTATATATAACAGGGTCATCTCACCATTTCTACAAGTATCAGGTAGCTGATAACCATAAAACCTCTGGCTTTTAATCAAATGAATAGATTCTGTAGATGGTGAACAGTTTGGCTAATACTAGGATTGACCTGCACAGCACTAATGGAACCCCAGCACCAACCCCAGCACCTGTGGATACTCCTATGTCCCGGTATGAGAGGTGTTTACTGTTTCTTAGAGGGAAGGTCTCGTAACTTCCCAGTTCCTGACTTGTTCTGTGCTGTGATCCCACAAGTTACAATTATCTACTACTAGCTTTTTCCACAAGGCTCAGTTTTTACTGGCCACCATCCAGTAAGCACACGTCATTTTCCGTGAGCTACTATTTGCGTGTTAGAACGACACTCTCACAGACAATAGGTCTCAAATCCAAATCATCATAAAAGGGGTAAGATCACATAATATCTGTTACGTTGCTGGGCAGACCTCTCAGTTTCTGGGCATGTGTGTGTGAATATTACCCTCATTTATAGACTGAACTGTAAAACTTGCAGTGACAAGAAGTCACCTGATCTTTCTTTAGAAAGGGTCTGGCTCCCCTCGATCTGCATCAGAACATGAACCCAGCTGTTCGAATCGCCTGATTGTTTCTATACATGGCACTGTTGTAATGTTCACACTTTTGTTCCTTGTTGCAGATTACTGCTACATAAAGTATTTAGAGCGAGACTGTACAGGTCAATACAGCACATGTAATGAACACAGGTCGATTGCAACTCCTCAGATAATGTGGAGATTATACGCACGCCTTTCAGTAGCTATATGTGAGCTTCAACAAACTAAGTCTAAGGTTTACCACAGGTTTTTCCTTAGTGTATTTCAAAAACATGCTTCACGTTAGGATCTTTTGTAGATAGCTAGTTATCTTGTTACAATATTAGAGGCCACAATTGTGGCTAGGTGTTTATTGGCACCATCATTTTGTGGTGAGTGTAAAGTAGGAAAGTTATGTGTGTTTCCTCATTCCGGTATTAGCTGCTTCTTCCTCTGCTGTGTTTGCACACATTTCTGCTGTCATGTTTTCAGTAGCACAGCCAAGTTTGGACTCAAACATTGACATCCACCCTCAGGTTTTTTCAACCTTCCCACATCGATACTTTCACTGTTTACTCTCAGACTATTCATTCCTCCCAAATTTGCATATTTGGTACACATTTCTACAAAACACTTTATTACTAAAATATTCTGTCCATTAGCTGGTTGGAAGAGAGAAAGTTACAGAGTAATTTTTAGGGACGATTTCCCTATTTCCATTAGCATTCATGTGATAGCTACCAGAGTCTAAGCAGTACACTCAGTGAAGGTTTTCAGACTGTGTATAATTATGTTTTCATAATAATTATTATGGTTATAAACCATTTTATACTCTCACTAGTCATCTGGAACATATGCTGAGATTGAGCTCTCACCACCAGCTCAGCTCTCCCACCACCACCAGTGACTGGAGAGACTGTCCAGTACTCCAGAGCCAGTGAGAAGCAGCCATGTCGTGAGACACCACAGGAACCTGTTCAAGGCGAGGTTGTTTCTAACAATGGACGATCACAGGGTCAAGGGGACCAGGAGCAAAACAATGCAAAACCCACTGATCTTCATCCCCTTGGTCAGCAACAAACAGTTTCTGTTTGAATGCAAACTCTATGTGAATACATAATTCAAGTGCTTGCAGTTCCTAATGCCCACAATTACACTAGGCAGATTATTATATCATGCACAAGAAGCTTTTACATAAATTTCAGTTTATTATTTTCAGATTTTTCATAATATTCATCTAAAATATCGCAGAAAACAAGTTACACATTTAAGTAAATGCAAAATTTATCAAAGTTTGATAGTCAACTTTAGAAGTCGGGTTCACCAATTGGTGACTGTGTAATACTATCCATACTACAGGGGTGACAAATTTGTGAAACGTAAAAAATGAAGCTGAAAAACTTGTTCCATAATGGTATATAGTATTGCAGTAAAAAGTGCCCATCAACTGAAAGGATTAGTTGTTTAGCATAAATCAGCTAAAAATTTCTCAATTTATATCAAAGTGCTCAGTAGCTATTTCAAACAAAGTCTGAAAATTCGAAAGCTACTTGAGACACTGCTATTATTGAGATTGACTGTTGAGCTTTATATTAGTAATAACAATGTACCTTTATTCACTATCAGACAAGGATATCAGTGTTCACTTAATCCTGACTCCAACTGAGGACTGTACAGTCGTTGTTGGTGTGCCCTGCGTGAGCTGCTGGAACTGGAGAGGGAGACTATGAAGCATGGTGGGTGTGACCTATAATCACAACAGAGAACCACTGTATGAGTTGGTAAGAGCCCTCACCTAGAATGCAGTGCCGTAGCTTCGAATCACACTATTCTAAGGTCACCACGATTACTGAAATTCTATGCGACCTTAATTAGGCAGGAAGCAGAGGAGTGGAAGTAGTTCCAGAAAGAGTTATCCTGCGTGTAGTTGATTGTCTGCTTTAACTTGCCTTTCTAATACGTCGTGATGCACATCATTACAGTGACGGAATGTAGCTAGCTGATTGTGAACATGGTATATAGCATAAGAAAACATTGTTTTGCAGATTATGTGGAGTTGGGTGATGACGTGCCAAATGGCAGAGTTGTGTTTCAGTGTGGTATGAGTAGAAAGGAGTGTGTGAGGTGGTCAGATGTGTCCTCTCTCTGTGAGCAGATTGGTTTCAACAAGCTATCCTGAAGCCATTAGCCACTGCTTACATCACCGGTGAGTTTATTGTAGCATGGTAAATGATTTCCACAAAACTGTTTTTCTTCTGAAATGGTGAGAATGATGTGTTTTCGCCGCAGCAAAGTTGTTTATCCAGGGGTGGCCTTGTTACGCTACACTCATCAATAATTATACATATACTCTTTCCTGCCTAGATTCTCAAGATGGGACTTTCACTTTTATGCTTATAGTCTACAGTTCATGTGTACTAACGAAATGTCAGCTGTTGTGTTTTTTAGGCCCACCTGAGCAGCATCACCAATTCCCCAAACTTTTCAGCAATAACTGTGGCTGGCCAAATCCTGTTTTTCGGTTATCACAAACTTCATGGGTGTTGGAAACGAACATAGCAGCATGAGCTTTGGACTCAGATAGATTAAATGCCCTTGTTACTCATATAAGACTAAGTTTTGAGTCACGAAAATTGTTGTTGGTTACCTAAGCATAGTATGCCATAAGAAAACAGGTTATGAACATGGGTTACGAGCTAAGAACAATGAACAACGAAAATGCTAACCAGCAGATTTGTGACTTCGAACTGACAGTAAATGACTAGTAGCTTTACAAAGTAGCCACTGACCATACAACCATAAAACTGGGCAGAGAATGCAGGAAGATTTACTAGTCAACTAACTGCCACCACCTTGTAGGTTCACATGCACATCTAAAACAGCGATGAATGTTGCACTTGCGCCTTCCTTGTCGTTTTAATGATATAACAGGCACTGTACATACAACGTGCAAACGTGTGACAATGTTGACGCTTCATCACTTCGCTTGCCAATAGTAATACATTTATTGCAAGGGGCTCTCCCAGTCAAATATGATCAGAGGTGGAGCTCCCAATCCCAGACACGACTACTGCCCCAGTTCTGCCCCCACGCAAGCCACATCGGGTGATAATGAAATGGGCTCCACCAATCCCTCCACCAGGTTTCTAATGTAGAGATAATGAGCCCCCTGCCATTTCCTCCCTTAGCCACAGACATGGAGTTGCTTATACAAGGAAGCTGCAGTTTCTTCTCTAGAGTGACCGAGATTGATTGTGATGAAGGACTCCCCCACCTCCACTTCCTCCTCCCTTAGCCCCTGAGGGATATTGATTATTGATGACGACGGTCATACGTTTACATACGAGTCGTTAGTTAGTCACACGTCAGAGATTTGTAAGACTCAGCATCTTGTTGTGTTGCTGCTATAATATGTTGTGTTTATGAGATATTCTCAGCTCCCTCTAATTAAGACAATATAAAGTTTACCAGCATGTGTACCACATCAATGGTTTGAACCATTATTAAACTGGTGTCTGTCTCAACTCAAACACACATAATTAGCTCACCTCTTCTACCAGTGGCACCTTGCATTTCACCAGAAGCAATCTGATAAACTTCCTCTGCAGGTCAACTAATGTACAGTGGATACTCACACACACACCAACACAGACTCTTTCATCCCTTCCTCCCTCCAGACTCTCATCATGAGTCCTTGCGTCCCTGACCTGAACCTGACGTTGAGCATCAATAGCGCCATACCACAATAGGCTAGTATGTGTGCTCTGCTCAGTGAGGTGTGTAAAGAAACCAATGTCAATTTACTGAAAATCTTTCTGCACATGCAAGCGTGCCGAGAGCATGCTCCCTGTGCATTAATCCTTTGGACGCCATGAGTAACCCTCGGCGCGCATGCGCAGCGAGCGTTACAGTGTCTGTCTGTCCGCTGTCCTCGCGAGTTCTAGCACTACAGGCTACGAGGCGGCCAATGAGTGGCACCAACGGGTTTTGAACGACGAGAAGATTGATATTAATGTGGCGATTTTCCTGAAACGACTGCGTCCAGAGATATTAGCGGCGTGGAAAACAAGGCGAAAAGCTACTTGAGCGATCCATTGCGCACGCGCGTATGTGGGTGTATACCGTTTGCCGGAGCATCAGACGCGAGTGATCCATCGCGCACGCGCGTATGTTGCCGTGGCTATCGCATGCGCATATACGAGATGCCACGTGGTTATTTTAGTTGTGCAAGCGGTTCTTGAGTTTCTCTCCTCTGTCAGTGTTGATCTCTGTTCTCGATGGAAAACAAACTGAGCGAAGTATGTCGCACAGCAGTTCACGTTAGACGAGCAGTTTGTGGATGCGGCCATGCCTTCCCATCTAAGCGTTAAGCCCAGTCTGACAATATATCCCAGCAACGAAGCCACAGTAGATGCCAAAAAAGCGAATGTGAGAGCCTTTGAGTGTGGTATACATAGTCACTATGGAGTAGTGCTATGTTTTTATGTACATCACTTCACCAATTTTATCGGTATTAACATCCTTCCTATATCTACAGGCATCATACATGACAGGATTAAAGAAGAACTCTCATTTCTACGTTGAAGGGTCCCTCTGAGCTATATATTATCAAAGCACAGACACTCTCCATCCCGTCATGTTCAATGCACAATAATGCTCCTCTCATAGCTGAACTGTGTTACTGCATACTTACAACAACATGTCATTTGGTTACTCTGATAAGCACTAATGAACTACATATAGCAGATACCCTTCATCCAATTTGTTCATCTTATATTCAATTTTGGAGTTACAGTGGAACCTCATTAATACGAACACTGTTAAGCGAAATAACTGTTTGATACGAACCACTTTCGAAATAGCCCACCTAGCTTACAAAACCACAAAACGTACGCATTTTGAGCCGAGGGTTTGCACTTTAGTGCTTTTCATTAGCTACAGGAGAAACAAAACATGTAAAATCAGTTTTCCTAAGCCCCCCAGTTCCAAAACCCTTATTACAAAAGATGATATTGAACGTGGTGACAATAACCAAGAATTCGCTGTGTTGGGTAAAGTACAAAAGTTGATAGCTGACGGTAATGCGCAGATTTGAGCCATGCTGAGTTACTTGACAAGCAGAGAGTTACTGAGAAGATTACATAGATGCATAGAAGTGTCTACTAATGGAATGTTGTGGTACTCAAGCATGAGCCTGGTGAATGTTTCATTAACAACTACAATCCTTCAGTAATGCTAGCATGGCAAGCTAACATGGACATTCAGTTTGTACTAAACGCATATGCCTGTATCATGTATGTAGCATCATATACCATGAAAACGGAAAGATCTATGGGTGAGCTCTTGAAACGTGCTTCTGCTGAAGCTAGGACTGATGAATTGAAATCTCAGTTGAGAAAAGTAGGCTCAGTATCCTACACACAGAGAAGTTAGTGCACAAGAAGCTGTGTGTAGAATACTGTCACTGCCAATGAAGCAACTTAGTCAGATCTTTGTTTGTTACTACTACCCAAAAATGAAAGAATTGCTGTATCGAAAGGCAACGCATCTCTTAATCAACTAGAGACAGTGATACAAATGTGTCCAAAGACCCCATTGATCGATACCAGCACAGACCACAGCAGCTTAGTTCCATGTGTCTAGCTGAGTTGCTGCCACATAATTTTGTTGTGAGGTATGAGCGTAATGATTACCAGCTTGAGAGTGATGTCACAGCCACACAAATCACACTGGGTGTTAAACTGAACAAGCGCGAAAGCAACAAGCTTGAGATTAGATTCAGGAAGTATAATGAAGAGGGGCTGACCGTATCAATGTATAGCGCTAAACTACTGGTATGGTGTACATATATCCCTAGCATACAGTGGTTTGCGCTTCTTCGCCATGGACAGACTGAACACACTACGAACCAAACGGTCACGTTGATGTTGTGATATTGACAAAGTAGCATGGTTGGTTGTGCAAATGTGCTAGAAATCCACAAAATGACTGCAGCAGATAAGTGGTCGTATCAGACGATAAAACGCTTGCGTGTGAGTGGTGTGAGTATCTAGCTGTGGGAGCCTGTATCAGTTAGCTACCACAGTTGGCTCACTGTTTAGCCTGTGAGTGACTGTTATGCCAGTTGTATGGCTCAGGCTCATCTCTGTGTTGACCATTTCATGATGCTAGAACTAACTGATGGTAATGAGCCAATGAGGTGACCTGCATCCTCAGAGCTATTGTACAGAGTTAGAACCAACAGTTGCACATCTGATGATGTTAGAACCCTAAAATCACATGAAATAGCAGCAGATACAGTTGCTTACCCAGGCCATGCTTTACTTGTCGACACAAGAAGCACCCATATTAATATGTTGAACAAATTGGCTCCACAGAGTGCACAGTTAACAATGAAAGCCATTGATTCTGTAGCTTGTCAGACCGGTCATATCTCTCTCTCTCTCTCTCCTCTCTGTCGGACAAAAGATCTGAAACGGGCGGTCTTCACGATACACTCAAACTAGCTATTGGTGCTCGTGTGATGCTAACAGCAAATGTTGATGTATTAGATGGTCTTGTGAATGGTGCTTGAGGTGAAGTAGTACTGTATGAGGTCACTAGTGTCCTTGTAAAGTTTGACAATAATAGAGTTGGCATTAAATCAATTCAAAAATAGCCTACATTGGTCTAGATTTCCTAATGCTGCGCCTTTGACCAAACATGAAATTTTTGCGAAAGGAAGACGAGGATCTGAAATCAAGCGTTTGCAGTTCCCACTGACACTAGATGGGCTACCACAATACACGAAGTACAAGGTCTAACACTTGATGAAATAGTTGTGGATATGAGAGGTGGCAGATTCAGTCGGACAAGCCTATGTTGCATTCAGTCGGGTCAAAACACTAGAAGGATTGCATATACGCAATTCCAATGCGAAAGCCATTAAGAAAAACTTTCATGTAAGAAATGATTGCACTGAATACTTACTTCCTGTACAACAAGTGATGTCTGTCAGCATTAAGGTCTATGAAGTCAAAGACCCCATTATAATGTCAATGCAAGATGTATTTATTAAAGCTCCGCCACGTTGTGGGAAGATAATGTTGGTATTATGCAGCAGGGGAGGAGCTATACTCTCAAGAATTTTGTTGTTCGTCGATGAATTATCTCACAATGGGAGGCGAAGGGGCAGAGCTTACCCTAATCAAGGACTTTTGGAACAGTAGCTCTCCAATCCAATGCCGCAGACACTGAATGTGAAGCCGTCCTACATAATGTAACAATCGTTGGCGTTCTGCATCTGGATACAGTCAGGGTATGCCTCAATTGCAAGGGGAGAGTGGAGCCCAGATGTCCCCGCTAGGGAAGTGCTCCCGACCTGACTGCCGAATGATGCAACGGTAGCTGTGACCTGTGCACAGAAATACTACAGGAAAGCTGATGCTAATGTATGAAAGTGGTGATGGTCAATATACACACACTCAAGTTACTGCCCATGGAGAGCAACTTCAACAAATAGTAGGTGAAAACAACGACCTCTGCCTGACCTTCTTAAATCTCCCCGTATGGAGTCAGTTAGCTACCATCTGAACAGAAAGGTTCTTGAGAAAGTACATCACTAGAATATCTTCCCCTATACAGTCGCCATATCTCGCATAGATAGAATGTATATTTTTGGTGACATATACATTTCTATTTTTCTTACACGTGTATATGCTGTGCGTTATTTAGAGCAATCGCACGTTTTTTCTATCTACGTTGCATCGTCGTACTGTGTAAGTTTCAGAGTTTTCATATTTTTCATGCTTTAAGGCTTTCTATTATTCTACTGGCTGTTGATTTTATCCTGTAGTTGCCGTTCTTTTGTATATAATATTTTTATTACACGTGTATAATTATGTTGTGCGTTATCGTAGCGTATAGCGCTGCTATTTTCGCTGCCGGTGTATATAGCCAGAGTTATAGCAATTTGAATTTCGCGCCGTTTTGTATTATGCGCATGCACGCTCCTCAATGAGCATGAGCAAAGGAAAAAACGGCGCGATATTCAAATTGCTAAACTCCGGCTACACCGTAGATACCGCAGCGAAAATAGCAGCTACATCACCAGGGGAATCGAACGAGTCGCGACTGGCGTCGATCGGCGAGACACACCCCCTTACTGGTACCTTAATTACCTATTGCCCAGCCCTTCAATTAGCGGTACCGCGCATGCGCTGTTCGCTGAGGGTTCACTTTTTCATCAGCATGATCTCATTCGTTTGCGAACAAGACATGGAGTTGGTACAAATAACCGTGGCGAATCTCCCATTCCAGTCATTGCTGAAGCCATGCAGGTTACCTCACATAAAAGCACTAAAGTGCTAACCCTCTCATGCGCGGTACCGCTAATTGATGGGTTGGGCCTATTACTACGTTTACTCGTGATCTCCCTCTAGTAGTTCGCGGAGTCTGACACGGGCTAGCTACAGTAGTAGATAGCATGCGGGAGTCGATCCACGCCCTTCGTTGTGGCTTCTTGTGCCTCGGAGGTACACAGAGAGCAAGCGGATCAGGTCGAGGTAAGCTAGTGCTAATTTGCATATTGGCTTGTTCACTTGATTTTCACGCCATAACTTCTGAACGCGGCACTTTTAGAAAATCGCTAAAGGTTAGAAGTTGATGCATCCTCCTTAGGTTGCCCATCAATAGTGAGGACAGACCGAGGGACAGAAAATGGCTTTTCTACAGCCTACTTTACATCATACACATGGTGACACGTTTGTTAGGGGAAAAATTTCCAATATGGCCGATCAACTGCTAATCAGGTATGTACATTGAACACTTGTAGTTTCTGCTTCCTAGTTATACTGGGGATCTTTTAGTCAACGGCGTTTTCAAGAACTTCACTGATTCCATTTGCAGAGAGTTTAAACTACAATACCCACCACTCACGCAGGAGGATGCATTATTATTGTACTTCATAATATGAAATGAAGTCAAAAGGGTTTACTGCTTAGCTAATTGAGGAAAGAGGTCAGTGTTCCACTGCCAACCCCAGTTAGCAACATCACATGCTGGGCATTCTTCTTGTGGAACAGAGTAGAAGGACGACCCACCAGGCATAACAGTATCAACTCCCGGGATGTAGGTACAAAAAGGCTCAGAACAAGTTTTACAATTTTTCAGCACACATTCCCTTGTTAAAAATGACAACTATAGGACATTAGTTCCATCCATGTAGCCGGGGGGGGGGTCTGTCTGTTACTCTCAATCTCACTTCTCAGGTGTTTGTTCGTCTCTTAAAGGATACGACGTAACGGGCAAGGAAGGTCAGAAAATATGGACAGTTTTCTCTGAAACTGCTCCGTTGCAAAGCTAGAGCGCGAAAAAGCCAATATGCAAATACACAACGGGCGCTTACCACAGTCGGATCGATCCGTACTTCGGAGGCACCAGAAGATGCAACGCAGGGCGTGTATCGCCTCTCGCATGCTATCTAGTAGTGTAGTTAGCCCGCGTCAGACTCTGCGCGAGTTGGCAAGAGACCACGAGTAACAGCTAAAACTAAACCCAGCCCATCAATTAGTAGTACGGCGCATGCGTTTACTTACGCGTGCGCGTCACAGTGCGCGGAGGGTTTGCACTTCAGTGCTTTTCATTGTAAAGGCACAGTAAGTTGTCTCTGTCAAGCAAAAGTTTTGTTCATCGGTGGTAATAAAAACAGACAGCAGGAAAAGTGTGATGTGGTGGAGAACTCTGCTTATTGTGTCCATATTCAAGGCTCAGCTGGAGATAGAGTTGAGCCAGACTACAACAACCCACTGTATGAGATGAGGATACTGCAAAATGAGGGGCACTCACACAAGACACAAACACCAGCTCCAGTCCGTGTGTATGAGACTGTTGACAGTGCTGCTGCTTAGGCAATGGTGTTACAAATATTTTGGCTGGGACAAACACTGAAGGATCGAAGACAGAATGCTCTCACCGCGCATGCGCGCGTACAATCGAGTATATAGCTTCGCCAGCCGCCCCGGCGTACTCGCACGCACCCACGCCCAACTTCGCGAAAAATCAAATTTCGAGGGGCGAGTATATATACAAGTGGAAAATAATTTCTTCAAAATGAAAGGGGGATATAGGGATGGCTTGAAGCACCAAAAAGGAAGAAACAAGGGGTCATTACACAGCAAAGTTGCACAAAGCTACATGACACCATCCCATATCTTTGTTTTATTGT
>CASHTH010004443.1:0-39978 GCA_030341885.1 Geodia barretti
AGCAATGTACACGTAAATGAGATTAAAAGGAGTACAGCACAATATTATGCTGTTAGGGAGGACATGCAGCTCACAAAAGAGTTATATCAGGAGTTACATACATCGATAGGCTGCCAGTTTATACCACATAGAAAAACATTCCCTTGGCGCATTGCCCATGCGCGGCACTGCTATATTGATGGGTTAGGCCAAGAGAATGCTACTCGTGGTCTCCACGCTAGTAGCTCGCGGAGAGTCTGGCTACAGTAGTAGATAGCATGCGAAAGTCGATACCCGCCCCTCGTTGTGGCTTCTTGAGCCTACAAAGGTACACAGAGCGAACGTATCAGGTATGCGCTGATATTGGGTTTTTTCGCTTGTTTTTCACGGCATAGCTAATCTCGAAGTTTCAGGTTTTTGTCAGGTTCGCGTAGTTCTGAAGCTGCTGGTATCGCTAATAGGCCGCCTCGCCTCGCGTCGACACACACACACACAGGGGCGTAGCCAGGACTCAAGGTGTGGGCAGCATTGCGCATGCGCGTAACTACGCGCGGTTGCGTCGCTTGCGCACAGGTGTGTCAACAACGCGGGTGGAAGACGAAGTAATAAAAGTCACTGAATGTCAGTTATATAGGCATTGCTCACCGGCCGTCTGAGGTAAAAAGCCAAAAGAGGACAGGCGCTTCATCTCTCCCCTAGTAACAAGTGCGCATGCGAACGTAACAATTAAGACCACGCCCACTTTTCGGCGATCAAAGGGGGTTTCCGGGCAACGTAAGAAACCACATAGCTACGCCCTTGCACACAGACACACAGATAAAATGGCATTACCCTGGTTTCACGAGAGAAGGCGCAGAGAGATGAACGTGAAAGACAAATGAGAAATTCCATAGAAATTTAATGAAATAGTGTGGGCCGACAGAAAGTGACCACAGTGAGACTCAGAACCAATGTAGAAAGAACAGTTAGGAACAGGGCATGAGTGGGCGTGGAGGGAGAGAAACCTTAGTATAACTTGAATGCAGGAGTTGCCTAACACACCCCTCTCAAGAGCCATATCCTATAGCTTCAGCCAGCTCCCATCATTACTGGATGCAACAGCTTGGACATACTGCTGAGAGGGATGTGTAGAGGCATCTGCAAGTATATAGTGGAGTTGGAGAAATTCTTTCTTAAGGGAGTGGTACGAAATTTCGTCATTAACTGTAAGTACAGAAGCCGTGTAGTTGGACTATGTCTTGTAGATGGACTCAAGGAGACGACATTGACGAGTGATAACCAGTGCTCAACATCAGAGGGGGCGAGGGAGCGGAAGACACGAGCACTGAGAGAGATCAGATTTGAGTATCCTGGCTCTCATAGACAGCCATTGCAGAGCCATGAGGGCATTGTAATGTTGTTAGGGGTGAAGGTTGGTAGCCGAAGGATGCGCTTTGCAAGAAGGACTCCAGCTTGTTCGACGATACTCTTGGAGAAAAGGGGGTTGAGATTACCGTGGAAGACCTCGCTGCCCCTTGCGTCTCACCTTCTTGATGTTTTCTTCAACCCACTGAGTGCACGATAGACTGGGAGACCACCATGCTCCCAAGCATTTGTGAGGGGGCATTGGAAAAGGGACCTACATGGCTTGAATGTGAAAATTAAGTTTTTGCCACAAAAACTTAATTTTCACATTCCAGCCATATAGGTCCCTTTTCCCATGCCCCCTCACACTAAACAGAAGAAGAAAGAGGAAACAGCAGGTCTCCGGTGCCGATGTGGGTGGAGTTGGCTGGAGAAGAAGGAAAATGGAAGCTTCACATTAATATTGAAATTCAGGCCAGACCTTGAGAGGAGGCATACTTAGCTACTGACAAGCACCATCTGTAGAAATGTTGGTGGAGAGTATTCGAATACCGTCCGCATGGGAGAAGGCCCCAAGATAGAGACCACAGACAGAAGGACCACAGGATCTCTTACTCAGCTCCAGGAGAATTGGGTCCATAACCAGCAGGAAGAGTGTGGGTGAAAGGACGGAGCCCTCACGAACCCCGCGACTGGCAGAAAATGAGGGGGAAACCTGCCTGCCACTGTCAAGTACTGTAACCCTCGCTGCGCATGCGGATATGGTAAACAGGGATGCACTGGGTAATACACGGACACACATTCAGAAACAAGAGAAAGATTCTCACTTGATTACTAGCTCTCTACCAAAGCGCTAACATATCTTCCTCGCGTTTTTTGCGCAGCGAATAATTTCGAGGCTGGTGTTACGCCACATGTCCAGAGTTTACCGCCTTTACCTTACCGCTAATTGATGGGCTGGGTTATTAGTATGCGTTTACTCGCGGTCTCCCGCTGGTAGCTCGCGGATAGTCTGACACGGCCAGCTACAGCAGTAGATGCGGGAGTCGACACACGACCTTCGCGTTATGACTTCTTGTGCCTTTGTCTAATTAGTATATTGGCTTTTTCGCTGTGTTTCACACCATAATCTCGAACGCAGCAGTTTCACTACATATTGTTCGACCTATCTACCCGACGCTGAATACCTGGTATTGTTTGTGCGTGGCTCGTGAAGTGAGATGTTGGGTAACGGACAGACCAGACAGACAAACGCACACGACAACTATAACTAGTGGAAATGTTGAACATTGTTGGCGAGCGGGAGCGACCCAACTTGGGATTTGCGCGCGATGTTCGGGCTGCATAATGTGCCGTCAGCGCAGAGCCTTCCTTTCGTGAGGCAAGACAGATCTACCTGTCGCCGTTCAGCTCGATACGCATATGTAACGGCGACAGGTTATTAGCAGAACGGTGAGCAGGTGAGTATATAGAACGGTACTTACCTTATGCTTTCGGCTCGTGGTCCACCAGACAGCAGGCATGCAGCAGATAAAAAGAAGCGCGTAACGAAGCCGCACATGCGCACTTACACGACATCCCAGTGTACAAGGGCTCCGGTAAGGATCCCTTAAACCCAAGCAACTACCGAGGGATTACAATCGCAACAGTAGTCTGCAAAGTTCTTGAGTCTCTCCTCCTGGCACGACTTCAACTCGTGTATCCGATGCCAATATCCCTCACCTCAACCAGTCTGCCTACCGAAGAAACATCTCATGCGCTGACGCCATTTTTGCGACACAGGAGGCTATATCGCTGATATATCAGCGATGGGAGTAACGTCTTCATGTGTTTATATGACCTCCAGAAGGCTTTCGACTCAGTCGAGTATCCAATTGTACTTCAAAGGCTTTTTGACGAGGGGGTGAACGGAAAGTGCTGCAAGGCTCATTCGAAGTTTCTACGTGAACGCAAAATGCAGAGTCCGTGCGGGTGATGCGCTGTCAAAGTCATATGTGTTGGAAAGGGGAGTTAAACAAGGCTCTATTCTGTCTCCAGCCCTGTTCCTACTGGTCATGGATCCACTGCTATTACATTTAGAGAACTCTGGTCTCGGTTTGTCAATCAATAGCCAGGGGGCTTCATCCATGCAGATGACATAGGAACGCTTGCCTCCAGTTCTGACTGTCTTCAAAATCAAATATCAATAGTTGTAAACAGAACTTTCTCCAACTCAACACGCAGAAATGTGAGATTGTTGCGTTCTCCCTCTCTAGATCCGGATGTGGCATCGAGCTCCCAGATAGTGTGTCTGTACCACTTAGAAAGCAAGCAAAAGTGTTTGGGTTACTGGTGGCAAAGAGATCTGCTAGCTAACTGTTGTGTGGATCAGAATATCACGAAAGTTCGTGGCTGCTTTTTTCACTATGGCTCACTTGGCTCCTTTCAGGAAGATATCAACCCTCTATCAACAAAATCTGTTATTGATATCTGTGTCATGCCCGTACTTTTATACGGATGTGAAAACTGGGTTCTTACCGACGCTTTGCTTCAAAAGCTGGAATGCTTCCTCGGCTGGGCTGCTAAAAGAGCTCTCAAGTGGCCCGCCCACTTCTCTAACACTGCAGCCCTGGTATGTCTAGGGATGGAGTCTACAAAGGCTAGAATCCTTACTCGGAAGCTGGCGTTCCTGAAGCATCTACTGTCCCAGGAGCCAGATGGTGTTGGGGCTGCTACCATATACTCGCTGCTAGACGACCCAGATTCTCTATGTATCGTCAGAGAGTGTCGTGATCTCGAAGCCTCCTTCGGGACCAAGTTTACTGATAAAGTCTTGAGTGATGCTGATAGCGTGAGTGCAACAGACATCAAGAAGCATAATTATACTAGAGCTCGATAAAAAGTTGATGCTAGCCACCTGTGACTCCAAAGCCCCCTTGATTGCGGATGTCTGCAAGCGTGGCGACGCATGGCCAGCTCTGTGGGACACAGCACGGCATGGGACTCCAGTATCTTACTCGATTGCTTGCCCATCATGGCAGAGGTTCCACACCCTGCCCTCAATGTGACACCGATGTATCCGATGGCGCTACCACCTTGATTGACCATGTACTATAGAAACACGAAGGAGTCACGAACCTTTCGGGATTTTCCACAGAGTCTGTCATCAGCATGCTCACAAATAGATAATTATATCAACCCTATTTTTTATTTGTATAATTATTTCGCTGTGTGTACTTGTGCTCCCCGAAGGGCTATCTCATGAACTTTTGACTTGACGTACGAACGAGCACTAAAGTGCAAACCCTCGGCAAACTGCGCATGCACCCCTAATTGATGGGCTGGGCTATTTGTAGTATATATCGTGGTCTAACGCTAGAGTAGCTCGCGGAGAGTCTGACACGGGCTAGCTACAGTAGTAGATAGCATGCGGGAGGCCCTTCGTTGTGACTTCTTGTGCCTCCAAGGTACACAGAGCAAGCGGACCCGGTCGAGGTAAGCCTGTGTTAATTTTCATATTGGCTTGTTCACTTGGTTTTCATGCCATAACTTCTGAACGCGGCACTTTACAAAAATCGCCATTTTAAAAAATGAAGCCAGTGTAGCGCTGAACCCGTTGGTGTCACTATTTTACCTGCTTGTAGCGCGTGGTGGCAGAAAACGTGGTAACAGACGGACAGACAGACGGACAGACGGACAGACTGACAGACGGACGGACCAAGTACTGTAACCCTCGCTGCGCATGCGCGCCGAGGGTTAAAAAAAATCGGCCCGTTGCGGCGACTAGGTTGGCTCGTTCCGCTCGCCAATGATCGTTTGTTCTTTCTTTTCTCGTGCTATCTCTTTCTCGAGCTCCATCCTTGTGAGATCTGTTTTTTTTCTGATTCTTCATCAATTATGTTTACACTTTTGCGGTTACACTTTTGTTCATGGATATGACCATTATAGACATTTCGTGGATTCAGACCTTTTTGCTGCTCACATCATTAGACAATTGAGGTCATTCTATGGATTACGTCTCACCTTGTGAGGATATTGTTACTTTTCTATCATGTTCCTAAGTTGATCTGTTATTTGTATTTTTTGTTTAGTCATGCTTATCGCTTATCCTCTCCTATGAGCAGACCAGTGATCGGTCCAGGAGCCCATAAGCCCTCGGCTGGCGAAGGGAAATAGTCCAGTCGCCCACTGGTCTGCTTTGGTGCTGAGCTTCTGTTATTCTCTTTCTATTTTTTTTTTATTTGCCTTATCTCTGCTTTGCATCTATCCTTGTGTGTTGAATAATAATAAATCCGCTCGAACGAACGACTAGGTTGGCTCGCTCCCGCTCGCCAATTAGCTATACAGTAACCTTCGCTGCGCATGTGCAGCAAGAGTTAATTAATCATGTCCATGTAGCTATGTAGCTACTATATAGCGAGCTATACTGTTATGATTACATATACTTTGTGTATAGTTACGGATCCTGCCACACACCACAGTCAGAGCCACGAGCAGAGCCAGCAGAGTGAGACCAATCACTGCTCCCAGTGCACCCAACACTGGGACATACGTCGCTGAAGACTCCGGACTCTCCCTCTGGGCCTCGAAGGGTGGCGGAGTGCTGCAGATGATAGTCTTGGAAATGGCTTTGTCGGAGATTACAACGGCCTCGCTCCAGCTTCCAGCTCCTCCCAGCTTGGTGTGGGCTCTCATCTGGAATAGATCAAGTATTATTGGCTCAAATACACCGCAGGAGCAAACGTGATGTGATGCTTTTGCAATGAAGTATTTCCTATCTGCATGACATGCTACACTTCAGCAACAATGAGACGGTAAAACAGCTTCTTGGCACAAGCTAATCTAGTTCACTACTGAGACAGGCAAGAAATAATCATCCTTGCCAATGTGCGGTTGACAGGTGTGACTATCTTAAAACCCTTTGGACGCCATGGCATCTGCTTAAATAAGCATTAGCACCTAGTATTATAACCCCCATATAAATTCTTATGGTGTCTGTGGCTGGTTAAGTGTTAAGCTCATGTGTCAGTGCAGCTCTAGTTTACCTGAAAATAGATGTAGTCTGGACGAGGAAGCCTAGTCGTCCAGGCAAAGGATCTCTTCTCCTGTGCACAAAACCAAGCAAGCATCTAAACAAGCACTCATTTGCCAAGGGGTATCTCACTTTGTCTATATTCTGGCAAGTTGTATCATTTCCGTCCTTCACGTCACCCGGTCCCTGTTCAAAATTGGGGATTTTGCGGCCCCCTAGACAGGCAAGGTAGTGTGTGATTTGCCCATTCGGAGTTGTGGGGGGATTCCACTGAACCCGGAACTGGACCTCCATTGTCTCCTCGGAAAACTCTAGCTCTGACAGTCTCACATCCAGCACTGGACTCGAGGAAGGTGGAACTGCTGGCATAGTGCAATTGGCATCGAAAACTGAAGGTTGCTTGTAACTATCAGATGACAGCCATTGAATTGATACCTACATACATTGAGTAAAGGAACAGAGGATGAAGATAATTCAGCTGCCAAAGATGACACAATCACCGATACATTAAACATACTTTGTTCTCTAGACAAGTGTTCTACCCACCGAGCTATCGGGGCAGCTCAGCAGACTGGGGTAAGAGTATGCATTCCAAGGCAAAGGCAAACCCAAACTCTCTGCTATGGCACAGAAAACTGTCTTGAACAGAATAAGATTTTACTATAAATGTATATGTTGTGTCTTGCTCCAGTGGTGGTAAATCAAACCACTTGTAGGAGTACTCTGTCTGATTAGCTATCTTGTTCACATCGTCATTACGTATGAATTGTTCGGCGATTCTGTCTTCAATGACCACCAGAAAACCGCTGAAAATTTCGTTTCCATAGGCCACAAACTCTTGCACAGTCCAGTGGATAGTAAAGTCGAAGTCCAATCCATTCCGGTGGGGTACACAGTGTGTGACAACCATAGGTTTCTCCAAACGTGCCACTGAATAGATAAGAGAGATCGTTAAAGAACACAAATTTCCATAGGAATAATTCTGCATGGAATGAGCAAGGATACATAAAGTGGCAGAGCTAATACACAAAGTGCTCCAACATCCGGAGCAGCTCTTTTAACTGTTTTCTATAGTTGTTTCTTTGGCCGTGTTGATAGGTGTACGTTCACAATGTCCTACACCGACACATTAACACACCAGTTGATAGATATTTTCGTTCTTGTTTGCATTCTTCAGAAGAATCTTCACCCCACATCCGCGTACAAACTTCTATAATTAGATTGTACTGCAGGAGGAAGACACCTAGTCCTGTCTCACTATCTGATACTGTCAGTGAATTAGAGGTCTGCAGAGGAAATATCTGTTGGTCAAATATAACAGAGTCAGCATAGGTAATTGCTAACAATTGGAGAAGAAGTGAATCGCATGCCTCCACCGGCGACACCACCTATACGTGCAAGTTTCACTATGTAGTAGTGCAACCCCTCCACATAGTCTGAAAATTATAGACGAGTCGTGGAAAGGTTATGAAAGAGAGTGATAGCTGAGTCAACCTTGTGGGTGAGTCCAGGAGATGGTGAGTACTGCATGTCCAAAGAAGTCAGGTCTTTTGTCCACGCTCTCTTCCACGTCTATGTCTGTTGGTGCTCTTAGCACAATCTCCCCTGACAATCAGAAAGATGGAATAATAATATACAGTGAAACATCCGAAAAAGGATAATAAAGGACATCTCTCTACAAAGGCTGCAGTATAATATTAGCTATATCACCTCAAAACTCTGAGTAAAGGACACTTTCGATGTCCCCCAAGACCAGAGGCTTTACTGTATATATATACCTCCGGGGACGTTCAAAGTGAGAGGTGGTGACTCCTGAGACACTCCGAACCTGTTAACCACCACGAAAGATACGGAGACAGTGCGACAGGCAAACTCTTCCAGATAGAGAGGCTCGTCCGGAGAAACCTGGGAGTTCGTGTGTGGCCATGAACAAAGATGGGAAGCTCAGCTCAGTAAAAATATCATGTTTGTCATTGTTTTCTATATGGGCATGTTTAGTGGGCATAGGGCAATGCAATTTGTTACTTACCTGAAACCACAGGCTTCTACCCACACTACGTTAACCAAGACATGACACGTACATGCCAGGATTGCGAGTTAAGAGTTTTGGCTCGGTACTGACCTTGGCCAGCAGGAGTGGGGAGGGGCCTAGGCTCCAAACCATGAATGTCTGGGATGGGCAGCACATACCAGTGGCAAAGCCTTGTGGAGATGAATCTCATTAGTTCAGAACCACAAGTGCTGTGCTCCTGGTAGCCTTTATAAACTCGTGATGCCAGAGAGAGAAGTTACGGTATGCTCTGCTGATGAGGACCAAAAAGCCCGAAACAGCTGTCCAGAGCACCACATCTTTTTTCTCTTGGCATCACATGGTCAAACACTTCATGTACCATAACTATTGTTATTCTCTTCTGTTACCGTTTGAAAGTATCTGGTATAACTTGTGGTCTGGTCCACAACACGGTAGACAATTCCCACTGGTGCAGGGGTATGTTCCTGGTCGTTTGTTAGCGGGGCAGATTCCGAGATGCTCATATAACATCTCCCAATAAGGTAGAGGACACTAACTGCGGTCTCTGGACAGGACTTGGTGGAGACCCTGAACAGAAAACAATGCTCTATCCTTACTACAACACACACACTGCAGAGGATCATCTGTGCCAGTGATACTCTTACAACACCTTCTATATGCAACACACTGTAGTTACTACAACACACACACTGCAGATGATAATCTGTGCCAGTGATACTCTTACAACACCTTCTATATGCAACACACTGTAGTTACTACAACACACACACTGCAGATGATATTCTGTGCCAGTGATACTCTTACAACACCTTCTGTATGCAACACACTGTAGTTACTACAGCACACACACTGCAGATGATAATCTGTGCCAGTGATACTCTTACAACACCTTCTATATGCAACACACTGTAGTTACTACAACACACACACTGCAGATGATAATCTGTGCCAGTGATACTCTTACAACACCTATATGCAACACACTGTAGTTACTACAACACACACACTGCAGATGATATTCTGTGCCAGTGATACTCTTACAACACCTTCTGTATGCAACACACTGTAGTTACTACAGCACACACACTGCAGATGATAATCTGTGCCAGTGATACTCTTACAACACCTTCTGTATGCAACACACTGTAGTTCTACAGCACACACACTGCAGATGATATTCTGTGCCAGTGATACTCTTACAACACCTTCTGTATGCAACACACTGTAGTTACTACAACACACACACTGCAGATGATATTCTGTGCCAGTGATACTCTTACAACACCTTCTATATGCAACACACTGTAGTTCTACACACACACACACTGCAGATGATATTCTGTCCAGTGATACTCTTACAACACCTTCTGTATGCAACCACTGTAGTTTACTACAACACACCACCTGCAGATGATATTCGTGCCAGTGACCTTACACCTCTGTGCACCACACGATTACTACACACACACCTGCAGATGATATCTGTGCCAGTGATACTCTACAACACCTATATGCAACACACTGTAGTTACTACAACACACACACTGCAGATGATATTCTGTGCCAGTGATACTCTTACAAACACCTTCTGTATGCAACACACTGTAGTTACTACAGCACACACACTGCAGATGATATTCTGTGCCAGTGATACTCTTACAACACCTTCTGTATGCAACACACTGTGGTTAATACAGTGGACCAATGAGATAGGGATGATCTCTCTACAAAGACACTTGTTTCAACCCCATGCTAATTTTAGTGTATTTTTACCTCCGAGATAGGGACAACCTCCCAAAATCATTGGTCCTATAGTGTCCCTTGTTTGGAAGTTCAACTATAGTGCAGTTGCAGTTACGCTAGCTAGCTACCTGCTGCATTGAAGGAGCGCACAATCCTCTCGTAGTTGTCACAACCTTGTCTGCAGACAGTTCCATTCTGCAGCACATCACAATAGAACAATTTGTTACGAATTTCATTTGGAAACTTACACAGTCAATTCTGCAGTACGGGTTGAAGTAGTGGTCATCAATATTTCTCTCTTCCCTACACTGCCCTTTCTGTCAAATACAGTTACAATAGATGTAGTGTTCATCGAGAATAACAAGAAACTCTTACACATTCATCCCTGCAGCCCCTGATGGTTGAGTTGAGCTGATGTTGGTTCCACTCTCACCAGACAACCTCTGACACACTCAGCAAACTGGATAACACAGTGGAACCTCTGATAAGGAACCCTCCGAGATAGGGATGATCTCTCTACAAAGGACACTCGTTTTAACCCCATGCTAATACTTTTGGCATATCATTTGACCTCTGGGATAGGGATGACCTCTCTACCAGGGACATAATTTTTGGCCGCATTGTTCTGATGTTCCACTGTACACACAATCCTGTTGTATCTAACTATTTTGGTGATGGCATGTTGCCAAAGAGCAATTATTACGTGCATAGCTACACCCATAATTTGCACAGAACAAACACTAATGCAAAGTTTTGGCACTGGTCTTCTCTCTCACAATCTAAGACAACATTGCTATCTACAATCTCTTTAGTGGAATACTGTTGTTAATATAAAGCTCATGATAACGAGTACTGAGATGTTTATTATGGGGGGAACCTCTCACTAACCTTTTGATAAGCTCTGCAGTTAGTCCTTTCATTCTCTGAACTGAACTGTGGGAACGACTTGAACATCCAAACATCACCAACAGTAATGCTCTCAGACTCGATATCCTAGTAGGAACAGAACACTATTGAATCCTGAGGGCAGTGTAACCCCATCTGTTATAGTTGGATAAACTGGTATAGGGAAGTTGAGTACTCTAGCTATTATACTTATATTTAGAACTGGGACTATACAAATCCCACAGTCATGCATGTCACCTGGTAATGTTGGCTGTTAGTGATGCTATCCATGCAGAGGACACTACACATGGTAGCAGTGTAGGCTGTGGAAGAGGTCAACTCATCTCCCTCGTCATCTTCTCTGTGAAGAACATCCACACACTCTGCCAGTTCACTCTCAGTTCCCATGTCTCCCTCATCTCCCTCTTTCATGTCGTCACCACTGCCACTAGCCCCAGATCCACTCTCTTCACCTCCACTGTAAAGTCCCTCACCGTCATCCTTATAACCGCTATTGATACAAGATCCACGTAGCTGTTTTGCCATTACACATATCGTAGTTAGCTACCTCTGCCCCTGCGTTCTGCCGGCGTAGAGAAATATGCAGCATGTGAGCACAAAAAGAGATGAACCGAGTGGAGCCATGGCGGTGCTCAACCATAGCACCGGTGCCGAAACGACTGCAAAAAGTAGCGCTATAGGGTGCACGTTTATCTACCTACGCATGCTCACGACGGAAGCACCTTCCGCGATTCGGCGCGTATAAATAGGTACGAAAGTCATAACGTACAGAAATGTAATGTGCACGTCTCCTATCTTGTGAAGGACATCCACACGCTCTGCACGCTCTGCCATTTCACTCTCTCCACCTCCCACATAATATCCCTCCTCCTCCATGTAAGCACTACCACTGCCACTAGTGCCAGATGACCCACCACCATCATACCTCTCATCACTGCCGGCGAAAACAGCAGAGTTGAAACCTATTAACAGTAACTATAGTTGTTGCTAAAGCTTTGCTTGTTACCTCTGTCCCTCAATCCCGTCAACAACCAAGATCACCATACGAGTATATACATGGATGCAATCGCCCTCAGCGACGATACGAAGAAAGTCACATAGGCGCAAGACTATTCGTGGCGCTGCGACGACGCTGCGATATCGCATTGGCCATGGGCCCTCGCGGCCTCGGATTCTAACTGCGCATGCGTTGAGATTACCTCATGGCGTGACATCCTACAACCTGATCCCCGAAAGGATATGTCTTTCACTGATTTAGGAGATGCTCGTACTAAGACTGCAGTCATATATATCCACTGCAAATGAACCTCCGGAAAAGTTACCATGCTACATACACTTGCTGGAATATTTTAGGCTGTGTGCATCAAATCCCTCAATTGCCATTAGTTTCAGTTTCTGAGGGCTAATGTCAACTGTATTATATCTAGATCTCTATGTCCTATATACAACTGATGGTATGTGAGTATTGTATCTTGTTAAGACAACTATGGTCTTATGATAAGACCATAGTTGTCTTAACAAGAGACAACCAGTTCACTCATGGTAAGGATGACCACCACACACAGATTTGGGTGACGCTAGTGAACTAAGACTCTCCTCCTCCTCTCCCTGAAGGCCGTCCCCAGGTGTAGCCTCAACCCCACTGCCGTCTGAGGTTGCGGTTGGGACTGACACAGCAGGACTGGTAGTGGGAGTCTGTCCTAGTCCTAGTTGAGAGAAAGAGACATCCAGAGGCGACACCAACATGTCCTGTTCAACTCCATCACCAATGCTAAGTGGCGGAGGAGAACGGGGATAGTCTTCCGCTGATGTCTGGGGAATGGTATTCATGATGAAGAACTGTTCTAGTACTATGCGTTCTTTGAGCTCTATATCCTTGAAATCTGCCATTGCTAGGCCTGCTATAGAGCCCAGGTCTTCAGAGCCACACATGAGTCTCCCGACATTGCTACCAAATTGGCTGAAGATGAACGCCTGGTCTTCCGAGTGTTGCCTGTGAGTTTTTTCGTCCACTGTATCGGGGTTCTCGACAATGCGTGTCTCGTTCATACGGAGCAGTGCAGGCTGGGCTCTGGGGTGGGTTGAGCGGAGAGCCTCGAACCAGAAGGTGCTGAGCCAGTGAGGCCGATCTGGGAGACTTGGGTCTCGACGGTGGCCTGTTGGAACTATCTTCAGTTTCTGGATCTGATTAGAAGAGAGTCCAATTTCGGGCAGAAATCTTCGGAGACGTTGTTCCCATTCATCGACTTTCTTGCAGAAGAGGTCCCTGACCTTGTCCTTGTCCTTTCTTCGCTTGGCTAACCTCATTTCCATACTGGTCTGCCCTAGCCTGTTGGCAAATGTCAGGGCAATGATGGCGTGATTCCAAATCACGGGACTCAACTTCGCCGTCAATTTAGCCAGAGCTTTGACCTCGGGCGAATCCAGGTTGAAACGAGTAGCGTCTCCGACGTTTATACAGAAGAGAAAGAGATCTACGCCAGTATTACACCTGCCAGCAATGTGGTTCAGGTAACGTTCCTCGTGCTTGGTACCGTCCTGCAGCCCAGGCGAGTCCCATACCTTTACAAGTATCTCCCCCACACGACGCTCGTAACAATCGATCTCCGCAGTTGCCGGCTTCGGTTCGGCACCTTCCTCCGCCAACTTCGCCCCTAGAAGTGAGTTCACGAGTGTGGATTTCCCACCCCCCGTTCTGCCACTGACGAAGATGGAGAGCTCTTTACTGGAGCAGAACCACTGCTCCAGTTGTTCTCTGATGCTTACAGAGAGGAGTTGAACGGTAGCGGAGGTGAGAAATCGCTGAATGGTGTCCATCGCTCTTCGCCAAAATTAACGACTCAGCGCGCGCCGCGACAGTCAGGGCGGGCGGAGCGAAGGGGAAGTGAATGTTCTGCAGTTAGTCATGATCAGCCGCCGCCACAAAGAAGCTGCAACCGTGAATCCATGTATTGTTGAAGACCTGGTTGATCCTGACTGGACGGAGCAACAGCGAGCAGACTTCGAGGCTGCTCTACCGCTAGCCAGATCCGAGGTAAATGTTGCAGTGGCGGGCGTAACAGGGTCTGGCAAATCTGCGTTGATCAACGCCCTCTGCGGCGCAGTGCCGAAAGACGAGGTGTATGACAAGGATGGGAAAGTAGTGGAGGTCGAGCTTCCCGCAAAGGAAGGGGAGACGCTTTCACACGAGACGCAGGGAGTAGCGAGTTATGAAGCGCAAAAGGCGTCTCTGTCCGGAAGACACTACACCGTCACGGTATGGGATAGTGCAGGATTGGAAGACGGGACGGGGAGAGGTCTTGCATACATTCAGCAACTTCACGGGGAGTGTGGTGGCCATATCGATATGCTGCTATACTGCGTCAAGATCTCCCAACGGTGTGTAGTGGAGGACATGGTCCCAGGAATGAAAGTGGTTACAGAAACCATGGGCCCTGATATCTGGCGTCATGCAATGGTAGTTCTCACTTTTGCAAACATCCTTCAGGAGAATATACTGGAGGCTTCATTTGATGAAAGCGCTGGCGAAGACACAAATCACATCTTTGCCTCACGTTTAGGTCAGTGGCAGGATGGCGTTTGTCTTGCTCTCAAACAGGCGGGTGTAGCGGAAGAGATTGCCAGTGAAGTGCCTGTGGAACCAGCCGGTCATTACCTTGAGCCCAGTCTACCAGACCGACCCCACTGGCTGGGCTACTTGTGGCTAAAATTTCTTATGCACTCCAGGGACGAAGCAAAACTAGCCATCCTCGTTAATAACCAGCACCGTATTAGAGATGCCGAGCATCTCACTCCAGAGGATCTCCTCGAGTGTCAGCTACAACAGAGCAGTAGTGCTCAGAGCATCCCAATCGTTGTCGATCGAAAGCAGGTCAGCAAAGCTTTGAAAATTGGGACGGGGGTGGGTATGGGGGTGGCCTCAGCTGTGACGGGGGCCTGTTTGGGGGGTTTGGCAGGGGGGATATTGGTTGGACTCCCCACTGCAGGGATAGGAGCAGCGGCAGGGCTGGCTGCGGGAGCTGCTGTGGGGGCTGTGGTTGGGCCACTGGTGGGGATGGCCGTGAACAAGACTCTGCTGAAGAGACAAGAAAAACTCGCTGCAAAACAAAACTCTTGCAACTGACTATTATAATAATAATATAGCTAATTATATTTTGTGCCTGAGCTCTTCCCATTGTTCTGCATTATGGATGCAACTGCAACTTTATAAGGCAGTATTGTTGACATAGCCTATCATAATATGTCCACCTATATATACTTCTTAGGCTACAACAATAATGTGTTACAACTCTCCACAGTCTGATATTGATTAGCTAACAGCTTTGGTGTTGAAGGCTGCTTAGCCAGCTTTACAATATTGGGTAGCTACACGAGGTCTGGTGCTGAAAGCTCTGTATATAGTTTGTGTTTGTGAGTTTGAGTGTGAATGATAGAGTTGAACAAACAGCCATACTTGGAATATGACCCTCATATCCCTACATTGATACCATACAAGCACTGTCATGCATGGGTACATTGTACCACACAAAACACCACAATCAGCTATATAATTATATAGCTATTGTACGTGATTGGCTTTTTGCTTGAGAGTGATGTCACTGAATGTCCTCTTGGTTGCCACAGAAGATTTTTCTTTCCACAGACAGTCTAATGAGGGCCAGCTAGGGCAAAACATAAACTGCTCCATTTGTATCATGTGCTTAGCTATTATAGCGAAACCAAGGATGAGCCTCACATGGCATTTTTCTAACCAACTTTTGGAGCTTTTTTACGCAAGTCATGTGAGATTTGATCTTTCTCAATAATGATAGGGTGGTCTACCGATGCTCTAACAACACCCCTATATATTTTTTTATTTTTCCCTATATACAACGCAATATGTAAATAATGAGGGAGAAATACAAATGTAGCTAAGTATAAAACTTGTAATATCCAAGCAATAAATTAAACAACTACGACTAAAAGTGACAAAACAATGTATAATATACACAATGTTTAATATTCCTGATAGAGAATGTAGCATTTCTATAATGGTATGATGCTATCAGCTATTCCATGATGGTTGTGAGTTCTGAGAGCTTTCGTGAGGTTTTCCCGAGTTGCTCCTCCTCTGTACACCTCTGACGTCAGGACTCCATCCCTTCCCAGTATCCATGACCGAATCAGACCCTCTGCGTAACCACCCTGACTGCTGTCTGAGAAATTGTCCATAACTGTTGCGTGATAAAGGCCAAGTTCTTGAAAAAGCTGCTTCAACTCTTCTTTGTTCAGATGCTGTAGGCATCTCTTGGTAATGGGGATATCTTTATTTATGTCTGTAAACAGAAGAGCATGTGCCACATAAAGAATGTGTTTGCAACGCTGATATTATATAGTCTATGCAGAGCAAATGTAGTTGTGCATGGAGGCACCGAGGCAAATGTAATACCTTGGACAACTCTTTCTAAAAAGAGCTGCTTTGGGTGGGTTTCTATCATTTTTTTGTTAGGTAAGCGACACAACACAAACTGCAGTAACAAATGCTACAGTTTTGGTTAATAGGTGTGAACTTAATAATTAAGTATGTGTAGTAGTAGTGTGCAAAACAGATTGATCAGCACATGTGTACAACATCAATAAAAGTATTTGCTTGTAGAGCCTTATGTCCTCGACTGTGCTCAAAGATTACCTAGTCGTCCAGTCTTGTGGCTAATGGATGCAGGGAACAGATTAGGTGGAGCATCGCTACACTCGTGCACATTTGAACCACTAGCCAGTTGTGAAGCCACAGAATTACCTGTAGAGAATTGAAATTGATACCACCAATTCAAGCATCATCAAGATTACTGTAAAACCTTCATGTACCCCCTACGCAAAGGTTTTACAGTGCAAAATCCTGATGACTGATTTTTAAAATCACATGCACATGCAGGAACTCATTGAGTGTTCTTTGCTCGTAGATAGAGGCTAATTGCTATGTATATCACAAAAGAAGTTTGTTTGAGCAAATAACTTTAACAACAGAACCTTAAGACCATGGTCTCCTTATATCAGTTGTTACTAGAACTAGATTGCTAATGGCAATACAGGAAACGAAACCTCACAGCAAGGGTTGCATTATACAGAGTCTGTTTGTTTGCAGCTATTCTGGCACTAAAGGCTACTAAGCAGCCCATTAAGCAATAAAGAGAGGTTCAAGCTGCCAGTAGCTGAAAAATACGAGGCGATTTTCTCACTATCAACATAGGCCAACTGCATCAGTAGAGCAACACTGGACTAGATACACATCCCTAGAGCAGTTTAATCCCTTAAAAGTGTGCTGGATGGATACACTTGGTCAAGGTAAGGTAAGTCGGTGTAGATGCGTGTGTGCTATTTCGCTTGTTTTGTCTTGAACACATTCACTTCAGGAAAATTGCCTGTCCATTGATGGGGGGTGTAAGACTGTGCTTTACGTGCATGCGTAATGTGCAAATAACACTACGTGCGTTGAGTGCCCTGGTGCTTAGGGTTTTCACTTCAGTGTTTTGTGTGATTTTATATAGACAGGGAAGTGATACAATCATGAACTATCTGGTGTCATGAATTAATGTGTTTCAAATGGATTGATGGGTGTTCATTTCAAATTCTGAGTTCCTCGGATCTTCATAAAATTTCATACAAGTACATAGCTGTACATACATACCTACTGGAAGCTCCTCCGTCTGTGAACCTATATCTCTCGTTTCTGTAGCTATAATATAAAAATGTAGGTAAATAATTTCGTTTACTTTTATGAGTTCCAATTTACTTGGAGCATGACTAGCCACGGGACGGGTCCTAGGGTGAGGAAGATCGAGATGGATATTAAATTCAATGTCACTAGTGGCCCCTCTGAAGGCAATCTTGCCATCACTGAGTGTTGCATTCTCCTGGAAGGAGGCAAAGAACACGTCAAATCGTGGAGGATAGAAATCATCACTCTTTAGACACTCTAGTTCTCCCTGTGATAGTCTTCTTTTAACAAAGAAGTCCACTTCACTTCTAAATATCTGTGAAATAAATGCCAATTGTAAAAATTTGTCTTTTAAGTATCAAAAACCATACCTTTTTGCTTCCATCCAGCCCAATCATTCCACAGCACGGATTACTTATGACAATCTCTATTGCAGCTGTAGTACTCGGTTTGAACTGGAATTTCCTCCGTTTTGTGCAATATCCCTCTAAGTTCATATTTCTAATGATATCCTTGACTTTGTTAAGGCACGTTTTTAGATTCAAGAATGTGATGAAAAAGTGAGCTTGAGCTCTCTTGCCTACTGGTACTGAGAATATTGGTAATACTGCTGTAATGCAAAACGATGCTTTTTCTAAACATTTCGGTATGTCTTTTGAGGCAAGACAGAGAGAGCAAAAGTGTGACATTTTAATAACACCAAGTCTTTTTGTAGTTTTCAAGTCCATCTCTCCTGGTGTTTGCTTAAATTCATACAGACCCTCAGAGTTCTTGTTGTGGTCTGCTTTGAGGAAAGTGAGACCCAGAGATGTGATGTCGTCGTCATCTTCAATATTTAGGAAGTGAGGGATGGTGACTAAGACAGGTTTGGAGAACTGGAAGTTTCTTTGCTCACGGACACACACCCAGAACACGGGAGACACGGGTCTCAGACCTTCTGGGAATTGGAACGGGCTGAAAAGAGAAACTGCCACATCAACAGTGAGTCTCTCTCCCTCAGGAATGGCTCCCTCTGGGATCTCCAGACTGAAGTCATTGGCCTCGTCTGTGAACATTCTACCCTCACTTGTGCAGTGGGATAAGGTGGAGATTAGGGTAAAATGTTGTGGAAGAGTACAGAATTCAGAGGCAACAGCTGTTTGTTCTCTCTGGTTATAGAAGACGTCAGCCTCACTAGGTACTATTTTGAAAGGTCTATGATGGCCAAGAGACATAATTTCTACAGGATCAACATCCCTCTTGGTGTATCCCCCCAATACAACGAGGCGGTGGTGAGGAAGAGTGACTGCAAGACACTCAGATCGTTGGTTCTTCATCTGACTAGTGATGGTCCAAGTGTCAGATAAGTAGTCATACATATACACGTTAGAGGTATTGAAGCCTGATTCATCCCTCCCACCAATGGCTAACACATCATTACCACATGAAACAAGTGTCGATCCCTACGACTGGTAAACTGCTGATCTCCTTCCAAATATTGCAACTTGGTAATGGTGCTCCGAAAGCAGATTCTGATCTAGTATGTGATAACATGAAGAGGTCCAAAGCAAAGCAGGTGAAGACAGACTTTGAATCAGTGAGACAGCCTCCTATAAGGTACAGCGTACCCATACATTCAGTGGCATTAAATATCCCTCTTCGTGGAAGAGAAGTTGCAGTGGTCCACTGCATATTATTAATAGGGTTGGTGTTCATGATTATAACAGTGTCAAGGAATTCATAATTTGTTCCAAGACCACCAGCTACAACTAACGCCTCTTCAATTGTGATACAAGCAACATGGCTACGTGGTGTAGGCATGGATGGGAAGGTTTTAAACCACTCTTGGCTCTCACCTACTCCTCTGAGACTCAGGAGAGTGTTTGTAAGACCATTGTTCCAACCACCAACACTAGTAAGAAGGCCATTAATAACTGCCAGACCACAGTTCTGGTTACAATTATCTGGTAACCGAGACCATTTTTCATTTCCATCAATACACTGGTATGAGTAGACCTTGTGTGAATAAGCTGGTCTGAAGTAGGCTCTGTTTTCATGCACTACTGCTGCTCCTCTCCGTATTTCCTTTTGCACATTTTCTCCCTCCCACCACCGTAATTTCCTCACCTCCCCTTCATTGCCATCTTTGTTCTTGGAAGTAGAAGAGAAACATTTAGAAAACGGGGGGTTATTAAGCTGACTGGTTGGAGTAAGGCTGCTGAGATTTTGTACTGTCACCTCTGCAGAGGACAAGGATGTGGTAGAAAGAGCTCTTGAAGCAGTAAATAATTGTTTGACTAATGTGGTTGAAGTAAGATCAAGTGATTTGGAACGGCGAAGTTTTTTTAACCCCTTATGTTTTCTTTGAATGTGCATCTCTGAGCCTAGGGCATGAATGCAAACGTTTTTGCAAGTTGTACGGGTCCCAGAAATCTCAACACTATCAGTAGTCAACCTATTCCTCTTGGTGTATCCCCCCACTACAACGAGGCGGTGGTGAGGAAGAGTGACTGCCAGACACTCAGATCGTTGGTTGTTCATCGACTAGTGATGGTCCAAGTGTCAGATAAGGAAGTCATACTTATACACGTTAGAGTATTGTAGCCTGATCCATCCCTCCCACCAATAGCTACACTTCATTACCACATGAAACAGTGTCGATCCTACGACTGGTAAACTGCTGATCTCCTTCAAATATTGTGACTTGGTATGTTGCTCTGAAAGCGATTCCTGATCTGGTAATGAATGACCTCACGAGGTCGACGGACAGTGAAGACAGACCTTGAATAACTAAGCTTCCCCCTGCCGGTATAGCTTCCTCCCCCAACATACGCAGTGTCAGTAAGCAGCAAAGTTTTTTGTGAAGATAGAGACAGTGGCCCATTGCATATTTTTTACATTCATGACTATATACTATACATAATAGACTCCAAGACCGCCTGCAACAATCAAAAATTGTCGATAGTGAAACAGTAACATGGGTGCGTCCTGTTGGCATGGGGGATAGACTTCAGACCACTCTTTTCTTTTACCTTCTCCTGTAGACGGCGAGAGAGTTAGTGGTCGGCCACTTTTCCAACCACCAACACTAGTAAGAAGACCATCAATAATTGCCAGACCACATTTATGTTAGGATTATCTGGTATCGAGACCACTGTTCTTTCCAATGATTTTCTTGGTAGAGTAAACCTTACACGAATACCTGGGCTTAATAAGCTGTGTCTCCATGTACTACATCTGCTCCCCTCCACATTGCTTCTGGTGCATTCTTCTCTTCTCTCACAGCATTCTCTCCTCTCTTCTGACTGCTGTCAGACGATGATGCGACAATGGTTGAATTGCTAATTCAGTACTGAGAGGCATGGGACTTCTTTCAATCTTTTCTTGCCTGAGAGGGATGTTGTACGGCATAGCTTAGAGTCACATACGCAGTTGTGTTGACAGCAAATTCTCCCATTACAGTAATGTGGCCGTCTGGAAGAGTTACTACAAGGCAGGAGGTTTGACTCTTTCTTCATCTCACTAGCCACATTCCAAAGTCGGTGTGGGAGTCATATCTATAGACATAGGGGTGGGTTTATCTAAGTCATTCTCCCACCAATAGCCAGTAGTCCCCACCAATGACACAACAGTGGATCTTGTCACCGGTAACTTTGATCTCTTTCCATACATTGTGACTTGAGGAGTGAACGTAAGAGGTCGAAAGTGAACAAGTGAAGACTGACTTTGATGGAGTCAGATTCAGTAAAGCCACCTGCCACATAGAGCATGTTGCCACAGATAGTTGCTGATAACGATGAAAATTTATGTGGAAGAGGACAGACTGTGATCCCACAATTAGTGCCTGTTCCAAATGCTTCCACATTGTCTGTAATATCACCTGCTACCCAACCTCCAGCCACAACTAAAGCCCTGCTCAGTAATAACACAAACTGCACTCTCACGTGGTGTTGGCATGGGAGGGAAGATTCCTAACCATTTTTCCTGTCCCCATCCTTTCTGAGACTAAACAGTGCGTTAGTGGGACCATCATGTTCCAACCACCTACGCTAGTGAGAAACCGTCAATAATTGCAAGACACAATTCACGTTTGGTTAGCTGTAGTTGAGACCATTTTTCTTTGCTTGAATGTTCTGGTATGAGTATCCCTGGTGCGAAAATGCAGGCTGAAGTAGGCTGTATGCCTATGAACTGCAGCTGCTCCCCTCTGCATGGTTCTGGAGGATTTCCCCCCCGTCTCCATCTCATATATCTTTTCTGACTTGGTGTTATGTCGCATACTAGTGTAAAAATTGGTGAAGGCCAGAGTATGTGTCTAAGGTGTCTCTCTCAGCATCTGAGTTTCGGAATTCAGCATATCTTTCGAGTACTTTTGTGAGTGGATTTATGTTGAACAAAGGAAGTTTTAACTTTTCGCTTTCTGGATCAACAATAGACTATTGTAGAGATCCCTTTCACTTCTGACTAACATCGACAAGTATCTGGTACTGTTTCTTCTCCCAATCAATGCTGGGCTGATCATCAGTGAATCAACATAAGCAGTTGTGTTGACAGCAAATTCCCCCACTACAGTAAGATGGCCTTCTGGAAGAGCTACTACAAGACAGGAGGTTGACTGTTTCTTCACTCTGACCAGCCACAATCCAAGAGTCAGTGTGGAGTCATATATATAGAAATTGGAAGTGGGGTTCAATCATCATCTCCCACCAATAGCCAGTAGTAGGTCCCCACCAAATGACACAACAGTGGATCTTGTCACCGGTAAACTGTTGATCTTTTTCCATACATTGTGACTTGAAGGAAGTGAACATAAGAGGTCAGAAAGTGAACAAGTGAGACTGACTTGATGGAGTCAAGTATTCCAGTAAGGCACCTGCCACATAGAGCATGTTGCCACAGATAGTTGCTGATAACGATGAAAACTTATGTGGAAGAGGACAAACCGTGGTCCACAATTTTTTGCCAGTGTGAAATGCTTCCACATTGTTTGTATTATCACCTGCTACCAAACCTCCAGCCACAACTAAAGCCTGCTCAGTAGTAATACAAATTGCACTCTCACGTATTGTTGGCATGGGAGGGAATATCTCACACCATTGCTTTTCATCTTCTCCTATTAGACTAAGGAGAGTGTTAGTGGGACCATCAGTGTTCCAACCACCTACACTAGTGAGAACACCATCAACAACTGCAAGACCACAATTTCTATTTGGGTTAGCTTGTAGTTGAGACCATTTTTCTTTGCCTTGAATGTTCTGGTATGAGTATACTTGCTGCGAAATTGCAGGAATGAAGTAGGCTGTATGCCTATGAACCACAGCTGCTCCTCTTTGCATTGGTTCTGGCGGATCTTTCCCAAATCTCCACATCATATCAGAAATAACTGACTTAGAGCTCAATCGCATACTGGTGTCGAAAAATTGTGGATTTAAGGTGTATGTTCCAGGATTTAAATACCGTAACTCAAGATGCTTTAGTCGATACAATAGGGCACGTGGGTCGGTTTTATGTTGAACAAAGGTAGTTATAGCTGGTTGGGTTGCTGGATTACATAACCGGCCATAGTGGCGCAGGGCATGATCCCTTTCACTTCTTTCAACGTAGGACTTTTCCTCGTTAATTGTTCTTTTAATGTACTTTGACGAAAATGGGGTCTTCATTCCTTGTTTCCTATCAGTTTTGGGCTGATCATCAAGTAAATCACGAGCAGTTGTGTTGACAGCAAATTCCCCCACTACAGTAAGATGACCTTCTGGAAGAGCTACTACAAGACAGGAGGTTTGACTGTTGTTCATCTCACTAGCCACATTCCAAGAGTCGGTGTGGGAGTCATATCTATAGACATTGGAAGTGGGTTTGTCACAGTCATCTCTCCCACCAATAGCCAGCATGTCTCCACCTAGTGATCCATAGGGTGGATTGTGTCACTGGCAAACTGCTTATTTCTTTCTTCATACATGGACTTTCCTGTTCTTTATGTTCAGTATAATACAAGAGTTCAGTAAATATCACATGTTAACACCGTCTTTGAGACATTAAGGAGGCCCATGTCACCTCCTCCTAAAAGAGGGTGTGTCCACAGATAAGGCAGATAATGATGTACATTTTTGTGGAGAGAACACTCAGCGGTCCATAGCATTTGGTGCTGCATTCATCACCTCCACACTGTCTGTAATATCACTCGCTTCTACTACACCGGCCACGATAGAGCCTGTCCTATACTAGCACAAGCTATATGGGCACGTTGTGTGGGCATGGGAGGGATATCTCACCATTGCTTATTTCTGCCTTCTCCTGTGAGACTAAGGAGAGTGTTAGTGGGACCATCAGTGTTTCCACCACCTACACTAGTGAGAACACCATCAATACTGCAAGACAACAATTCTATTTGGGTTATCTGGTACCAGACATTTTCTCTGCCCTAACGTATTTGGTATGAATTAGATCTTTGAACCAATGGTCTGAAGTAGGCATGTGTTTCTGTGCACTACAGCTACTCCCTATGCATGTTGCGGTGCATTCTCCCACCCTCACCTCATCTACTGATATTATTTTCGTTGCCACAGCTGTTGCCTTGACATGTGACTGGGTGTTGTTGTTGTTGGTTTCTAATGGTGGTGTCTCCCTGCTCCAACTGTTCAACCTTCTCTCATTGTCTGATATGGTCTGCTCAAGGCCAGTCTTACCTTTCTGCTGCAGGCCTAAGCGCTGATCCTGCAACTCTTCCGAAACCAACTCCTCACTACTGAAGCCTTTTGTCTTTCTGATTACTTCCATAACGACCTACGACAACTTGGATGGTGCCGCTTTTGATATTGCATACTTATGGACTTAGGTAACTCATGTGCTTCCTTCCTGCCCTTACCTCGTCCGTATTGTTGTATCTGTGTGGATCTCACTGTCCGCTCCGTGGCGCAGTTGCATGCCTCTCGATGCCATATTTAGAGGAGTGTTTCAAAAGTGTTGTCCAGCCTTTTGCTTAATTCGGCAGCAGTGACGTCTTCCTTTATTTGAGCACTCAGACAGTGAAGTGGAAGTCTCTTTTAGAGGGATCGCTAATATATAAAGCATCAGTTGAGCAGATGAGAACGGCTCGAAAAATGCCTTCGGTGTTGTCTCTTCAACTTTAGAGTTGCTTATTGCAGTTGGTCGAGGGTAAAGGCATAGTCCAGGACATCGGAAATGGCGATTGGCTCGATGCAGCTTGCTACTCTGCCTCGAATAGCCGCTTCTCCATGCTCGTCTCTCACGTTAGTATGTTTATAGCATGGTCGAGGGTCAAGGCAATGGTCATACACATCCCGATATCTGACGATCTTGGCTCGAGTGCCAGCTTGATATTCTTCCTCGAATAGCGCTTTCTGAATGCTCGTCTCTTCAACTTTAGGTTGCTTATTGCATTGGTCGAGGGTAAAGGCAAGTCCAGACATCCCGAAATCTGCGATCTTGGCTCGAGTGCCAGCTTGATACTCTTCCTCGAATAGCGCTTTCTGAATGCTCGTCTCTTCAACTTTAGGTTGCTTATTGCATTGGTCGAGGGTAAAGGGAAGTCCAGACATCCTGAAATCTGCGATCTTGGCTCGAGTGCCAGCCATAATCATGACATTTTTTCCTCTTAGGTCTCTGTCGGTGAGACTTTTGTTGTGTAGGTAGGCCAGGGCCAGTGCTATGTCGTGGGAGATGTTTACTCGAATGTGGTAGGGCAGTGGTCCTGGGAATCGCTCCAGGAATGCTGTAACACTTTCATCGCAAAGTCCCGTGAGGAGAACAGGCAGTCGTGTGTAGGGACTGTAGCAGATAGCAAGGTACTGAGCTACATTGTGGTGCCTTAACTGGAGAATTAAATGACATTCTTTGCAGTTCTTAAGCAGAAAAGTGGTTGTTCTGTCAAAGAGTGGGGGGAGGATGGCTTTGGCAGCAAAGAGTAGCCTATCATTCTTGGCTCCACCAATTTTTCTATACGATCCACCATGAAGCCTCTCAGATTTGTAGAGCTTAATGTTAGCCTTTGGTCGCTCTACCATGATTAGAGGCTCTGTGATATAGAAGATGACGATGGTAGCTGCTAGTTACCTACAAGTTACAATAGTGGCCAACGTTTATGAGTAAATACTTCGCAATCTACACATCAGTAACATTCATGTTTGTCGCATCCTTATCTTCGTGAACGTTACTGTTAAATAATACAGCTCAGCTTTGCGCAGCAGGGGAGGCAAGTAGTAACTTCATGCATTTTCAGTGTAACAAGTAACATCCGCGAATTTAAAAAAGACGAGGCATAGAGGGATGGTATAAAAAGACGGACACAAGATAGGTGGAAGAAATGAAGCCATGGTGAGCGGACAGAATTATTGAGCATACTGACACCCCGACCCTATCACACAATTCCTACATATCCACTCATTTATATACCTACTATTAATATCTCTTGTGGTGAGAAGGGGACACGCATATAAATATAATAGAGAAAATGTCGATTGTTGTTTACAAACATGCATGTCATGGAAATGATGTAATACACATGCGTCGTATAATGTTTGCATCTCATGCGTGTACCTTCGCGAGTTCGAGATAGTGAGTCGAGGTTGTTGTTTGTTAAACAATGTTGTTTACTGTCTAAACAAAAAGCCCCAGGCAAACATTAAAGGTGGACACGTGTCTTAGTGTAAATAACAGATGCATAGAGCCTATGCAAATGAAAGTTGTATACACAATTTATTCAGTGACCACTATACGAAAACACAACAATATATGTTGGTCATTTCAGGCAAGGTTCTTTAAATTACTTCTTCACTCCTAAAAATTGTGGATTAGCACACGCGGAGAGAAACGTGGTATTACATGCACCGTACTACATGTTTCCGTGACACCAATTTGTTTTTAAACAACAACAACTAGCCTTGGGCCACTTTTCTTAAAAGTACTTCTCATCCGAAACTTGAAAATGGTTAGCGCACATGGAGTTAAAACTTGGTAGCTACGCAGCATAATATATTGTTTTCATACGACAATATTTTTTGACAAATAAAATTACCTTCTTCAATCCTCAAACTCGCGAACGTTAGGTAATGAACTACACAGTGTGATGCTTAATATTGTTGTTGAAGCAATCACACAAACATTATTGACCCTGCTGCAAGCTACCTGTTACTCTAAAAGGATAGTGACATGAAATATGGTTTTGATTCAATGAGCATACTGCTAATTCCTGCATGTTTATGGTCCACTTTTGAGGTCCAAACGCATTCAGTAAAACCAGGCCTGCCACCTCCACTGTTTTCTGTCTATATAGTAAGCAACAGTTTTTGGTACTGTCACATCAGGGGGAGAATTGTCTGGAGCTCAAACTTTGACGCAATCTCTGTCTCAAATGTGGGGTGCAGTCAGCATGAACTAACAGATCATATTGGCAAGCTGCGTGTTGCAAATCAAGGGAGAAAGACTGGTTCATTAAGCAGACAGTTGTAGCAAAAGTCTGAGAGATGCTCCGGCTGTCAAGTAAAGCACAAGCCATCTTCACGGTGACATGCAAATCTGTTTCCCTTGCAATGCTTTCCAACTGAGAAAATAAGCTTTATTTTCTAGTTGACAAAAGGCTTTTTAGGAAACCTCTCATTATTATCTCACAACTTGCCGTTTTCTTCTAAAAGGAAACCGAGGGAGGCAAATTTGTTTGATAATAAGACCAGGGAGGTACTGATGAAGCTCATTGTAAGATAAACCAGTAGTTTCCAAATGGCTATATACTAATACCAACCAGTCAACGAGTTATAGCTAGCCTTTAAATGGCAAGCAAATACTGTGTAAAGCTAATGTAATTCAGTATGCACATATCCCTCTACTTCTCAATGCCCTTTTGCTAGAACACAGCTAGCTGTAGTGTTAATTCAACACTGACATGCATCTCCTACTACTAGTCTCAAGCAGCAGCACAAAACTCAATCTCTTCTTTAGTTCAAACTCCCCATCTCTTGTTGTCCACACATACAAGAAGGAGCCATCTTATCCTAATAACCCTTGCCTTATTACTTTTTCTACTACTACTTGTGCGGTAAAAAAGCTGGCCAAGCCGAGAGCTACGTAGCTAGGCCCCAATGCAAGATCTCCATATTAGCACACACTCCTTAGTTAGCCGGTGAGTCATCCCTGGCGTCCTCCACAGTCATCTCCTCCTCTACTCCAGGATCTTGTTGTACTGAGTTAGTACCTCCTATATACTGGGAGCATATCGAGCCCGTTGATTGCTCTTGCTCCAACTATGATGTCCAAGTTTGACTGAACTGCCGCTATTTCCACCTAAATCTGTGGACAGACTGTCACCCACACCGTTACCAGGAATCCGCAGACATTACAAGAAAACACGCCTCTGGAATGCAAAAAAATCCGTACGGGTGAAATGTATGGAGTTCAATGGGAACATAAACTTTCTTGCAGCGTTTCTTGATGGTCTAACAACTCTGGAGAGGTCCGAACCTCTAGACGTCAAGAACAACGACTCCTCCACCGCCCACGCACAAAATATTCACTGTCGAGCAGCTAATCTTTCGGCCAACTACAATCTCTCGCACTGCATGCGTTGGCCATTGAACCGTGTACATTTGAATAAAATCCGTGTGGGTCTAAACTTTATTTGAGCAGCTATGCTGACTCTATTTTGAGGTCCGAACGTCTAGAACTGTAGAAGAGAGCCTAATGTTTCGGATGAACCGAAAAAATTATGTTGGTTATATATATACAAAGTTAAGCGGCCAAAGCGCAGTTGAAAATCGGTAAAATTTGGATGAAGGAAACTTGCCCGTCTGCCTCGAGGATGCGGGAAGACTGCGTTTCTAGCGTCTAACACCACTTACTGACAATTCAAAAATTCTTGGGGGTTTCTGGGGCAATAGGCCTACCTTTTGCACTGCTACAGACCCAAGGTGGTGGTACAAGAAGCCACACAGCTACAGAGTTTCCCCCGCTACTCTAAAGGTTACAAGTAAATTAAAAATCCTGCGAATTTAAAAAAGAGGCATATAGGGATGGTATAAAAAGAAAGGGAGACAAGATAGGGATTGGATACATGAAGCATGGTTAATGAACAGATTTGAGTACGCCGACACCCCCAATCCCCATCACACCATCCCTATATTGTTGCCGGGTGTGCTACTCTTATAGGGGCTAAAGGTTACTAAAAGCAAGCATTCTTTCACCGTGTCCTTGGTGTTTTTAGTAACATTTATACTACCACATTCCCTTCCACTTGGACTCTATAAGGGTGTTGGTTACTCAGTAGTGCATTGTAAGTTCTGAGTATTGTAATGGTGAATGTTTAATACTTCACCTAGGCAACAAAATAGGGATGGTGTGATTGGGGTGGCTGGGGGTGTCAGCGTACTCAAATCTGTTCATTAACCATGCTTCATGTATCCAATCCCTATCTTGTCTCCCTTTCTTTTTATACGATACCTATATGCCTCTTTTTTTAAATTCGCAGGATTTTTTATTTACTTGTCTCAAATCATTTTTATATACTACTACGTATTATCTCTGTGGAAGGGGCAAGCCCCTATAAAAATTAATAATAGAGAAAAATGCCTGTTGTCGTGATGGAAATGATATGCATACCATGTTTCATCTCCATGTGTGCTGCCGTTAGCAAGTTTGAGGAGTGAAGAAGTAATTTTAAAGAAAAGTGCCTGAGGCTATTTGTTGTTGTAGTTGTCATGGAAACGATGTAATACACATGCGTACCAAGTTTCACCTCCATGCGTGCTACAATTAGCAAGTTTGAGGTGTGAATAAGTAATTTTAAAGAAAAGTGCCTGAGGCTATTTGTTGTTGTGGTCGTCATGGAAACGATGTAATGCGCACCAAGTTTCATCTCCATGCATGGTACAGTTAGCGAGTTTGAGGAGTGAAGGAGAGGTATTAAAGAAAATTGCCTGAGGCTTTTCAAACAATATGCGGTCGTCATGGAAACATGTAATCGTAATGGAAATGATATAATAGGCATACGTACCAAGTTTCATCTCGATGCGTGCTACCATTGGAAAGTTTGAGGAGTGAAGAAAGAAAAGTGCCTGAGGCTATTTGTTGTTGTTTACAAACATGTATTGTTGTAATTTTGATGTTGGTGATTGAATACATTATGTATACAAAGTTTCGTTCACATAGCTCCTACCATTTGTGAGTTTTACTGACACATGTGATCCCATTATAATGTGTTGCCTGGGGCTATTTGTTGTTGTTTACAAAGAAATAAGTATGACCAGTCTCTTCGGGTGATGGATATCTACATTGTTACAAAATTTCATTACCAGGGTTCTCGTTAAAGCGCGGAAGAGCGGTGCAGCGCCGCGCTATAGTTCCACTCCGCCGCTCTATGAGCACGCGCTCGAATAATTGTATTCACAGTTTACGTAAGTACTATAATAGGTTACTTAAGCTGCCCACGTGTTTCACAACAGAACCACCGTGGTCAGAACGATGAAGCGCAGAAACGCTAGTTCCAGCAAGAAACACAAGACAGGCTACAATCCTGCGTGGAAGAGTGAATTTCCTAATAGACTTAGACACAAACGTTGTTTAGTTATCTGTAATGTATTGTGTTTTAAACATGTCGTTCATTTACCACATTTGCCTCAAATTCCCCCAGATTCAATCTCTGAGAGTCTAAATGCTACAATTTTCCGGGGGGAGCATGCCCCCAGACCCCCCTAGGTGGCGGATAGCACCGCTTTGTGACTTTTTTCCTAGCTAGAACACTGATTACTATAATGTTATTTCGTTTTTTAGTTATGGGTGTTGAATCTGAAGGCGGCGAAGAAGATGAACAAAACTCCCTATCATAGCCCCGTATGTACATCTATGATGCTAGGTACCATGTCAATCTCTATATACTAAGTACTACCCTACTTAGTGATACATAGCTGGCTAATACAGTCGCCGCTCACGCTGATGCGTCCATCCGAAGCACAACCGAAACTCTGCTCACCTATCTTGCAGACGACACAGTGTTTCAGTTAGTACGCTAGCTGCATATCAGTAGTGGAAAGATACAAGAATGGTTTGGTCAAAACCCCAAGCAACCGTAGCCTCTCTCTGTCATACCACCAAACGGCCCTGCCAGTTGTGGCTTTCTCACGCAGCTTCCCACATGTAGTGGACTCGAAGGTGCTTTGGTATCCACCAACATACATTCAAATGAGTGTCAAAAACCACATTCACTAAAAGCTGAAAAAATTAGTCTCTGGAAGGCGGTTCCACTGGGCAAAGGACACGTGTAGAGGTCGGGCCGTTCCTTGTTGGATAACACCATCAGAAGGACAGGAAGACTTCCATCACAACGTTTTCAATGTCAAAGCTTTTCCAACACAGAGTGGTGTAGCGAAGAACTGGCGTATCGACCGTCTTCCTTCCAGTGCGCTTCAGATAGAGATGCCCGTAGCTATGGTAACCGCCGTTCTGTCCGCATGCGCGACGAAGAATAACGCGTAAACAAGCATGTTTACATGGCGCACAAGCCAAATACGGAAATAACACCGTCGTCCGTACATTGACAAAGTTGTATATAGCATGTGTACGGAAGCTGCCAGCGCTGCGCGGATTGTGAGAGCCGCTGTTTGCTGATTGTCGAACACACCTTTCTCGCACTGACTGCCACAGAAACATAACCGTGCGGAGTCGGCGGGTTTTGGAAATGCATCTTTTCCTGTATTGTACGTGGCAACTGCACTTTGATCATTCTCGCCGCGGGCAATGGTAAATCCCCATCACGTATAATATTGTTTCGCCGCATTTAGTCTCCAACCCACGTGGATCCACAAGAAAAGCACATCAATCCCTTACCTGTATAATAGCTCTGTAGCTAGAGTCCCTCTAGCTCCTTGTATATACCGCGACAGAGACCGCGACACCCTGAGTCTCGGATGCGTGCCTGACTCCCGTATTTGGTTAGCAAATTGCATATTCACAAGCTGCCACAACTGCGCATGCGTCGTACGGAGGGTGTGGTAAGGTATACGTAGCGCTTTCTCTTAGCCTTATTATGTATCACACATGAACGGGAAAAAAGCCACTATAGCCAGTAAGTTAGCCATAGATATAACAGAATCTGGCCATGCTGAGCTACCTTTTAGGCTACCTGATCTCTATACTAACCTATGATATGAAATCAGCACATTGTGATATCTACAATAACTCTCTAACCGGCTCTCTAAACTGAAGTCTACGCTACAGCTGCAATGTTCATTTTATCCAATAAAGCTTGAGAGCCCAGGAATTGCTCTTTCGGCGAGAGATCTGATAATCGACCAAATATTTCAAGTGTTGATCCTCAAATTGATGTCAATGTTTCCACCCAGCAGGACTCCCTTCACTCGACACTCAAACTCTCCACCACTGGCCACTCCCAGCCCCACCTTGAAGTAGATCTCTCTGATGTTGATGATCTTTGTGAGAGCAAAACTAATGACTGCACTGATGGCCCTCACCCCCACACGATACGCATGCCTCACGCCGTCGAGGAATGCAATAGCGAGATCCAGAGTGTGTCTTGCCACGTACACCACGCCCCTTGCAATGTGCAGGGCAGCTTTGGCAATGTCGAGGATGTGTCGGCTATAGTCCACCACCCAGATTGCGACCCTCAGGGCGAAGTCAATAGCCGTCCTTATTGCCCAGCAGACGGCGTTGGCGGCATGACAGGCAAAGTCGGGGATTCTCCAGCAACAGCTGTGCCAGCCCGGCCGGTAGCACACACATCTCCCCCACCACCTCCCACAGCAGTGCCAGCCTCTCGGGCACCCGATACACCCTAAATTAGTATAAAGAAACATTTATGGATAGGTCCGAGATTTTTAAAACGTTTCCCCCAATCTTGTTACAACTGCACACTAACCAAACCTGAGTTTAGCTACATAATAATTATTATTCTGAATATCCTATAGCTGTTATGACGAGGAAGTGAGCTCACTTAGTCTTCTGAATGCAAAACCTGCATTGTGTGCGTCTAAGGACTCTGGTGTGCGCTCACCTAACGATGAGTTTTCAATGCTGTGTTCATCTATCGGCTGTCAGAGAATCCTTTTACAGAACTGGTCGTAAGATTATTATTCTTGAGAGAGGGGACCATTAAAGAGTGCGGCTAATGCACTGTCATTAAAATCTCTTGCTAGCACGAGTGATCTCTATTTTATGATGTGCATCTATGACTCGTTTCTTATGCCCGAGTGGATCGATGTGTCTCAGCCTCACTGTCTCCACACTAACAATTCATGTTGTGAGAAAGTGTCGGTAATATAGGGCTTGTGTGGCGGAAGATTTACATAGCAAGACATGTCGTTTTGAAGAGTTAACAATCATCCCATTGTCTCCTGTCACCTGCCCCAGGTCATCTTTGTCTTGTCCTCCTTGCTTTTTCTGCATCCCTATAGTCCCCACTTCTTATATTCGCAGAATTTTTTTATTTACTTGTCTCCTTTCCTTTTTTTTTTTTACGGCAATGCACATGCATTGGGGCATAATGTCCATATAAAAAGTAACATGTATTTATTGCCTCGACTCTTAGTCGTTCATCTACATTTTATTTCACTTCAAAGTAATAAGGTACAAAGTTATAGAAAAACAGCACTAATTGCCTGAGGCTGTTTGTTGTACAAAGTGTAAATTCAGTTTCAATGAACTCGTATATAGTAAATCAGTGTATCCAGTTTCGTTGTTAGAGACCCACAATATGCATATAGGCACAAACATCATTTTATTGCCTGAGGCTGTTAGTTGTTGTTTACAAACTTGTAATTTCTGTTTCGATGAAACTCTCATCAGTGGTAAATTCAGTGTAACCGAGTTTCATTGTTAGAAGACCTACAATATGCATTATGGCGCAACAAACATAATTTTATTGCCTGAGGCTGTTTGTTTTTGTTTACAAACTTGTAATTTCTGTTTCGATGAACTCTCATCATGGTACATCAGTGTACCAAGTTTCATTGTTAGAGGACCCACAATATGCATTATAGGCACAAACATCATTTTATTGCCTGAGGCTGTTTGTTGTTGTTTGCAAACTTGTTTCTGTTTCGATGAACTCTCATCATGGTACATCAGTGTACCAAGTTTCATTGTTAGAGGATCCACAATATGCATTATAGGCACAAACATCATTTTATTGCCTGAGGCTGTTTGTTGTTGTTTGCAAACTTGTAATTTCTGTTTCGATGAACTCTCATCATGGTACATCTGTGTACCAAGTTTCATTGTTAGAGGACCAACCATAAGCAAGTTGGAGGCACAAACACCATTTACAAGTATTCATCGCCTGAGGCTGTTTGTTGTTGTTTACTAACTTATAATTTCTGTTTCGATGAACTCTTATCATGGAACATCCGTGTACCAATTTCCATTGTTAGAGGTCCCACCATAAGCAAGTTATAGGCAATAATATAGTTTACAAGTTTTTATTGCCTGAGGCTGTTTGTTGTTGTTTACAAACTTGTAATGTTTACATTTTGATACTAATGATGGGTTGCATGTGTGTACAAAGTTTTATCACTCTGGGTATTAGCTTTACCCAGTTAGCACACTTTATTTGTCTCTATCATAATGTATTGCCTGGGGCTATTTGTTGTTGTTTACATGTAAAAAAAATTGTTTACGAACAAATAATAATGCTCTTGCACGACCTGCCATGGATTCCAATATCTGTGCAAAGGTTCATATCCATATCTTACCCGGTTTTTGAGATACGCTTGTCTAAACTGAACAACAACAACAACAACAAGAAGAAGAAGAAAATAGAAAAGTTACTTTTTTGAAAAAATCAAGTACCGATTATGCGATTTAAGCTATTTCTTGGATACATGCTCTTTGTGACGATACAAATTAGTCTGATGTGTCAAAAGTTGGATCTGATTGAAATAGAAAGTGAAACATGAAAATCTCCAATGTATGAGCATAATGCAGGACAACCTGTGTCATCCCTATATACTAAGTACTACCGTACTTAGTGACAAAGTGGAAAAAATCATCTTCAAAATGGAAGGGGGATGTAGGGATGGGTGTAAAATTATGAAAAAGGATGCCAACAAGAAGATTGCTTCAGCCGGACAACAAAATTCATACATCCATCCCTACATTCTTTCTTCTTTTTCTCTGTATAAAAAAAAGTTGTGCGGTTACTTGTCATTAAGATACCAATTTATTCACAACATTAATTATCACAGTAGAGGTTGGACTGTAAAAGAAAGATGTAGGGATGGATGTACGATTTTTGTTGTCGGCTTGAAGCATCAGTCCCTAAAAACTTTGTGGTAAAGACAGTGCAGTTTCCCTACACTTGAAACCAGTCAGCTCCATGAAGTCTGAGACTTTAGGAGGGTGGTTAGAACATGAAATGGGGAAGCCACCTCAATAAATTGCAGGGACCCACCCTCTTCTTCCCCAACATGTTCAGAAGTCATGTACAGGACATGTAAATCGCACTTTCTACAGTGGTTATAGCATGAAATGGGGAAGCCACCTCAATAAATTGCAGGGACCCACCCTCTCCTTCCCCAACATGCTCAGAGAGCCCATGTATAGTCTATATGAGCACATGTGGCTTCTTTAACTCTTCCTTATAGAACCAACAACATTGAAGTGGTTTCCTGTGTGCAATAGATACATAGACCTCTGGTGAATGTCATCCATCAGTTGTCTGTCGACATCATGAGGAGAGTACCGCTGCCACTGCCCATGCTGCTGGCTGTATGAGAAGACAGGGGTCTGGAGCAGGTGTGCCAAAGACAGCATCTCAATGTCAGTTCCCCAGGTGCCATCTTGGTCCATACCTGTGGAAGCTATATAACTTTGAATACTGTCATAGCCTACGAGATGGTGGCCTAGGAAATATTGGGCATTATTTGTCATGTGGTCAAGGATAGCATGTCGTACACCAATATGCTGATCTGCAGACCCTGTCAGAATGTAAGAAAATGCTCGAAAGAGGCAGTTACCATCTCCCTGTACGCGTCTCACACTACGCATGTCTGGACGTGTGAGGGGGACAGCGGGTCCTCCTGGTCTTACTGGTGTTTGTGTACAATATTGGAGGCCCAGCTCTTGGCATGCACTTTGCTGCCACTGTACATCTACAGAGTGGAAATTGAAAGGACTAGCAGCAGGTGTTTCTGTACCTGTAATAACACAGTCCTCATTATCCCTTGCAGATGAGGGATTCACCTTGACCTTTTTTACACTTGGGGAAACAGTTTTGTCTACACCAGTGAGCTTCCTCTTTCTTTTAGAGATGTGTGGTATATCATACAGAGGAAGATCAGGTCTATGGGTTTTTCTGAGGCGGTTTACTTCCCCCAGGGAACTCACACTAACACTGATGGACTGGGGATCAAAGGCTGTTAGGAACAGACCATCTAGTGACCTAACCCTGGATAGAGCCACATATGCCATTCCATCACTGAATACCTCCTCAGACAGGTCTACTATGGCACAGTCTAATGACAGACCCTGACACTTGTGGATGGTAATTGCATAGGCTAAAATGAGAGGGAATTGTCTACGATACACATAGAAATTCTTCATCACCATGAACCTGCTTCTGACCTTATCAATCTTACATGGAGCAGGTACATTATCAAACTGCACTGTCACATGCTGGGCTGCTATTGACAGCACTGTACCAATAGCACCATTGACCAGCCCAGCCTTGGTGTCAATGTTGCGACGTAGCATGACTCGTGCACCGACTGCAAGAGACAGTTTGGCTTCCAACCCAGCTGTCATGTTGCAGTCAGCGTTCAGTTTATCCAAATGCTCAATGACCTTCTTGGTCATCTTCCTATTGCCTGCTGTTTCGTCAATCTCATCAGTACAATAAATGTCATGCACTTCGGAAGCATTCTTGCGGAGCATTTGTGCATTTAGGTCATCACACGCTTTCCTTTTGGGGAAATAAGCAAACAGGTGCCTTGCCAGACTGTTTTAGCTCAGAAAACTTGTCTGAGACAGACACCTGTATGACCCTCTGTTTCAACACACTCACAGTTTCCTTGGTTGGACAACCACGTCTCACACAGTCCAACATGGAGGAAAACTGTGGATCACTTTTTCTGACGTTCATTGATAGTCAACTCATCATACGTAACACAATCTCTCCAAATATTGATGGCAGCTGCACACCCTAGTTGGGACAGGATTGATTTAGTGGCAACCTTCTCAAAAACAGGATTCCCATGGACAGGTGGGAGTTGGAGGAGGTCACCTACAAACAGCATGTTCCGAGACCCAAACCACTCACTGCTACCAAACAACTCCTCTAGTCTCATGTGTACAAAAGCCAGGTTGATACTGGAAACCATTGAAATCTCATCTATAATAAACAACTTTCACTTCAGAGAGAGTTGCTCTCATGATCTTCTGGGATGTTTTGGGCAGTGGCCAATAGCTAGTGGCTTTGGTAGCATGCTCAACAGGGAGTTGGAAGAGTCTGTGGATAGTGATACCTCCGACATTGAATGCAGCAAGCCCAGTTGGTGCTGCAATACCACAGAGGAGGCCTTCACTACTCCACAGACTGTTCACTAGGGCCTTGATGGCCTCAATGAGAAAGGATTTACCAGTACCACCCACACCACTAACAAACAATCTAAGAGGTGCGAAATCACACGAACACTGTTTTGCCTCGTGACACTTTTGGTGCAGGAAGTGAGCCTTGACATTCTCAAAGACTCTCTTCTGATCCTGATTCAGCATGGACACTCTCTCATCTAGGGTCAGCTGGCCAGGGGTGCTGGCTTTCATGTCTAGAACTTCAGTCATGGCTGTTCTAGCTTCACCTAGCAGCTGAGGCTCATTGTCTTCTTTGGCTTCTTTTTCTTCCATGTTGGCCTGACGTGCTTCATTAATGCTCTTTACATTTGACGCTGCTGCCAACATTGTCCTCAGCTTCGAGTGGTAGCTTGAGCTCTGGTTACTGAGTAGTCTATGAAATGCCTGCTCAGCTGTCTCATTACTCTGCAGTAAACTACTCTCATCTCTAAATGGAGAGAACAGCAACACTAGGGAGTAGAAATAATCTTGTTTCTGGTTCTCATTTTCAGGGTCAAAGATTTTGTGGTTAGGGAGTTTAGGCTTGCTAAGTTTCTTGTACACTCTCTGACCATTTGTGTCAACACCCTGAAACTCATAATTGGCTACAAAGTCATACAAACAAACGCTCTCAAGGAGGGCTGGTCTCTGAGGATAGAATGTATCTAGGACATTATCCTCAAAGATGTTCTGACTATCTGGGTTCAGCCTAGCCATTTCTTGTAAGACTTTGTGGTTCTTCAGTCTACGGGATCTCTTGTGAAGGCATGGAGACGTCTACCCACTTGACTGTGTCAGACTTCTCAGTGAGGTGGTCTCCCAGCAGTAGATCACTGGCCTCATACAGACCACACTCTCTGAACCGTAAACTTCTAACACCAAAGCTGAAAAGGCGACTGTAAATGCTCTTGTTCTCACTAACTTCCTGCCAGATGTCTTGCATGTTGCTACGCTCAGCCTTGGTGACATAGCCACTGACATAGTGAGCAAGAGCTAGAGAGGCTTCGGCTACAAACTGAATGTCTATATTAGCCTTCCACAGCATCAATAACAGTGGGTTGTAGTCATTCACCCTTGTTTCAGCCAGAGTACGGACCAACTGGTAAATTCGGTTACGGGATTTCAGGCTCTCCTGGACGGGGTTGAGCTGAGCAGTCTCACACACTGGCCTGGGAAACCCGAACCTACACCTGGTGATGAATGCTGTCTTTCCACACCTTTTCCGCCTCTTACAGTACTTGCTGCACTTGTGCATCTGGTACCTGGTGACTAGTCTGTGCAGCTCAGGGCTACCCTGTTCATCAGGGATGTGGCAGGTGATTCTATCCTGGATCCAGTCTAGCACCTTCTCGGGATCGTCTCTATCAATGAGTGGTGCATCTCTAATCCAGAGTAGGACATGGTAATGAGGAGCCCCACGATTCTGATACTCCTTCTTCCAATAAAAGTGGTCTACAATACCCAGGACCTGACCTTTCAAAAATGACCTTTCGGAAAAAGGCATGGAATTTGAGGGAAAATTTCCTGGAAACTGAGATTGGGTCCTCAACACACAGCTTCCCAATGTTGTAACTGGGAGGAACATTGTTCACTTTCCTAAGAAACTCAGTGATATCAGGGGACTCATACTCAGCACAGCTAAAGGTGAGGAAAAGGGTAGGCGAGCCCCACTCTCTTATCATGCACTTGAGCTCACTGTGTCTGAGGAACCAGAACTGTTTGGTACCACGGACTGACTGGAGCATTGTGCACAAACGTGCTTCTAGCTGCTCGTCTGCGGTGTTCACCTGCTCTAGTAACAAGCTAACAGACATGGACTGTCTCCTGGTACTCTTTAACAAATTGTAAACACCTGATGCGAGTTGTCGCATTTCCTTCTGCCACAAAAGGTAAAACACATATTGTGCATCTTTACGGAAACGCGAGTCCTTGTTAAGCAGCCTAGATTTGACGTACTCACTGGGAGAAATCTTCTCTTTCCTAGGGTGGAACTCTCCAAACTTCCCAGTTGGGAAGAGCACAGGGAAACACATCACATCTAAATGCTGTTGCTTGTTGGTAATAGGGTCCTCTGTGATGCTCATAAGTCTGTACTGCTCTAAGTCTGAACCAATGGAGAGCTTGCTATCCAGGTTTCTAATGGTGTAGGCCTGAAATGTATCTACCTCATCTGGGGAAACCTTTTTCAACATTTCTGTGGTTGCATTGTTAGAGACCTCAATGATGTGTTTAGTGCTCTCATCAATGCATTTCTCATGAACATCTCTGTAGAGCCAGTTACAAGACCTCAACTTTCTTATTGCAGTCTTGACATGGTTCACATCCACCAAACTACGCCACACAACATTACTCTTGGTTGGCCTACCATTGACAATAATGTACAACTCTGGGTCTGGTAGGAGAGAGGTATGCTGTTGGACCTTGTTTAAGGTTTCTATGGTCTTGTTTAGTGGCAAGGGAAGGAAAAACATTGTGCCTTTGCAGGCCTGCAGGGAATTGTATCTGGGCACTTTACCAGTGTAAGTACCTAATCTCACAACAGTCTGATAGCACTTGGCCCTCTGGATAAGCTGTCTACTAAGTAGGTCTAATGCAGCCAGTTCTGGGGGAATGGGAACAGTCTGCAGACCATTGAGGACACAACGTGCAGGCATTATCCCAGCTCTCACCCTGCGCTTGCAGTAATAGCACATGTACAACACTTGACCTGAAACAGTTGGAGGA
>CASHTH010004445.1:0-26284 GCA_030341885.1 Geodia barretti
GAACATAAACTAACACCAATGCCACGAAAACTGGTGTTCTGGAGGTGCTCAAACATCCGTGTCACAATCCCCGAGTTGGCATAGGTGAAGTTGTCCATTGTGAAGTTCTCTCCTTCAGGAAGACCACTTTCCTCTGCAGCTTCTCCGTTCAGAAAATCATCAGCGAGATCTGTAAGGTGTGGTTTCGTTTAAAAAAATTGTGACCCTTGTTTTGACAAAATATTATTGCAATGTGCCTACATCAGGGCATCGCTTACAAGAAGTGTCACAGATAGCTAACCGCATAGTATATCTTCACATCTACTGAGATAGCTGTCATTGTATCAGTGAATATATTATCATAGGTGATAGTGTCGTGCAGTTATCTGTGGCTACCCCCACCAGTAATACACAAATAAACATGTGTATTATTCATGGTGACCACTCGTTGTGTTTTGGTTAACATCACATCTTGAAGATTCAGTCATTATGAAACTACTGTATAATAATTGTACCTGTTACAGTTTTATTCAGAGCATAGGCAAATGTTAAAGTAGCTTCATGGCAATGGTAAGCATATGGGAAAATATAATCGCTGTACTCCATCAGTCCATTGTTTTTATTGTAGTCGCTCTGGACAGCTTTGTAGTAGAGAGACCTGAACTCACGAAGTGTCTGAAATGAGAGTAAGAATCTAAATTATCTGTGTATATAGTGAGGTTCTGCATGTTCTATTTAGACTATCCTATCTCTCTCTTTACAAAAAAAGGTATGCACAGTTTACAACATTGTTCCCACAGACAACCTGTGCAGCAATGGTAGCTATATTTTTTGCCATTGTGTTGAGGTGGTGGACTAGGGAATCACTTCCCCCAATCTAACTGCAAGAAAGCAAACCTAGAATAAAGAATGTGTTTGGTACACCTACAAAATAGGTCTGTTGCATGCCCCCAGGAAATGTGGGTATCACAACAGCTCCACTCTGATCAGGGTGCATGCTTCTCCTCTCCTGTGAAAACTCTTTTACATTTTTATAATTCCATGCTATTTTGTTTAATCTTTTTGGCAGATTACTGTGGTAGCTGACACTTTCAAAGATTACAAGCTAAGCCAGACTCCCTGCTCAATCTTTGAGCCCCATGTCACTGTAACTAAGCCCTTTATAGTTTAATTATAAATCTTCTGTACTTGAGGTGGAGTGTTGAAAGGTGTAGAGTCAGTGGTTATGTGATAGAAACATACACGCAGAACCGTTCTACCTTTATTGAACACTTAACCAGCAGCGGATATAATAAATAATACCAATTAGAATATAACAAGTGGAAAAATCATTTTTTACACACCAAATATGCACAAAGTCACATGATACCATCCCTATATCTTCGTCTCATATTAAACTTTGATTATGAACAATAAAACAAAGATATAGGGATGGTGTCATGTGGATTTGTGCATATTTGGTGTGTAATGACCCCTTGTTTCTTCCTTTTTTGTGCTTCAAGCCATCCCTATATCCCTCTTCATTTTGAAATGATTTTTCCACTTGTTTCCACTATTTTTGTAGCAGCAAATGGTGTTGTTCAGTGATTACGAGGAAGAGCTCAGCGATCGACCATAGTAACTTACGGCAAGAAACAGAAGCGTCTACCTTTATTGAACACTTAACCAGCAGCGGATATAATAAATAATACCAATTAGAATATAACAAGTGGAAAAATCATTTTTTACACAGCAAATATGCACAAAGTCACATGACACCATCCCTATATCTTCGTCTCATATTAAACTTTGATTATGAACAATAAAACAAAGATATAGGGAGGGTGTCATGTGGATTTGTGCATATTTGGTGTGTAATGACCCCTTGTTTCTTCCTTTTTTGTGCTTCAAGCCATCCCTATATCCCTCTTCATTTTGAAATGATTTTTCCACTTGTTTCCACTATTTTTGTAGCAGCAAATGGTGTTGTTCAGTGATTACGAGGAAGAGCTCAGCGATCGACCATAGTAACTTACGGCAAGAAACAAACGATCGCTTGGTACGTGTGCACACCTCCGGCAAATTCGGAGACGTTCTGTGAAACAATTAACGCTTTATGTGCTTCCGGTAAGGAGCTAGCGGGTCTGAAGAAGAAGATGAATAATATGATGATGATGACACGAAAATCGTAAAATCGCGTATGAGCGAATTCTCGCGTGGACGACTGAAGGTGCGTATGAGGTCTTGGGGGACATGTATAGGTAGATATGGGCCCGTAGACTATTGCTAATATGTTTTGAAGGCCTAGGGAGTGATTCTCACCGAGTTTTTAGACGTTTTGTACGCGGATCACGTGCGATTTCACCCGCGTCATCCCTATATTATAGAGAGCCTACCGACTCTCTAAATAAATATTGCGCGATGACTGAGAGTAAGATCAAGGGAATTGCAGCTAGTCCAAACAGCTTGAGAGCGCTTGCTGCTCGGTGTATATATGGCAGTTAGAACATAAAGTGGCCATACAATTTCCCCATACTTTAGCTGCATGTCAACCTATTTGCATAAATCACAGTGGGTGTATGGTAGTTAGAAGACAGTAGGAAATTGGCAGCGTGGAAAGCAATTTGGGGCTTTTATACTCTGTGTGCTGCTGTTTGTTTGCCAGAAGGGAGTATTTTTACGTTAATGGCAGTGGGTAGAAGGCTTTGCCTGTGGTCTACTGGTTACACACTTGTGGCTTCAGTTTTGATAGACCACTCGGGCTACAGCCTCCTGCCCTATCAAAAGTTGCCCGTAAAACCAGTAAACCACGTGCTACCATCATCAAACATATGCTTATACGGTGTTAAATATGATTTATACATCAATTTCTGCTTCAAATTAACGTAACATGTAGCTAACCTACTACAATATCATACAATTGAAAAACATGTTTGGTCGAGCCCTTGGAATCCGGTACCCATGCGGCTTTCTGGCATGGGTTTGTTTATTGCCGAAGTCATAAGCACGAAACTCACAATATTTGGCTCGGCTACGGCATCATAAATCTCTGGAAACTCAGCCAGAACTGGAGCCACATTGTAGAGAGCCACAGCTGCCAACTCATTTGCCGTGCAGTTGTAATCCACGGAGGTGTGGCCTTCTGCCCACCACCCCTCCACGTACCAGTTAGGAGTCAAAAACAAGTACTTTGGAGGAAGAATTCCACTTTTGTATGCCTGCAATAAAATATATTGTAGCTAACTACAAAAAGACACAAACGAAGGATGGAGCTTACCTTACAGAATAATTCTCTGGCATTGATGCTATACATTTCCACAACATATATACGGACCCCGGCATCCTGTTTGATACATACATTCACTAAAAAATCATGAACTGCGTTGATTAACATTCCTTAGCTAGTGACTCACAAATATACTGATGTTGCTGACACTCTCCTCAGACCTAAAGTACCACTCAATGTACTCAGTATCTCCATTTTCAGTTAGGAGCCTTTTCAAAACATCTGACGTCTGAACAAAAGGAATGATGTGAGTACAGCATAGTATTCTTCCCAAACAAACAAGAAACAGAACACACAAAGAGTGATACTGTGTGAGACGAACAAACACCCGAGAAGTGAGATTGAGAGTAACAGACAGACTGACAGACACACACACAGACAAACCCAACTACTGTAACCCTCACTGCACATGCGCGCCGAGGGTTAACAATAAACTGAACACACAAACAGTGATACTGAGAGGAAAAACTCAAAAGTACTCAAAAAGGGGGTCGGTTGGGGTGAAGAGTGAAAGTGAAAGAATGGGAGAGAAGAGAATGGAGGTTTGTGTCCCTCACTTTTTATCACTCTGATGTAACCATCACATTATACTTGTAAGTTGTTTGTACTTTCTTCGAAATGTATTTAATGAGGCGTGTCAATATAATTATTATTCCACACTCAAACACATAATAATGGAGGTGTTCTGAATTCGAGGCATTCAATTAGTTCTGCTAGCTAATCACAAGCATTCTTTTCATGTGATGACTACAATAAAACACTTACTGCAATAAACTAATTTTCTCCTTGAGTAATGATTCCGACTCTTTTCCAACCAAAATACTGAATGATCGAGTAGAACCCATAGGCTGTTGGTGCTTCAGTTGAGAGTAGCTGAAAGTAGTATATACCTGTGATTTTTATCAGGGGATTGTTTTTTTTAAAGTGTACACAAATGAAAGGAGAACCTGAATCGCTGTCGGTTGTGAAGGTCTGGAGAGGAACTTACACAGGATACCTGAGGTCATAGATAATATGCACTCTTAAGCAAAATTTTCTTGAGAATCAAATGACCAGACCTGAGCAATATTGTGGTATTGAGTCAGCTCGGCAGTGGGCTCTGTGGCTGGGGAACAGCCTGACCCCACCCACCCTACCTTAGTAGGAGGATTTGTGATCTGAGTAAAGTAGGACCTGATGGCCGTGGAGCGGTCACACTGCAGTGTGGAGAAAGAGCAAATGTTCGAGTTTGGGAGAACCAGTATGGACTTAGAATGGAGCAAAGAAATATACCTGCATTGTTATGCTATCATCACGATCTTCCTCACATAGCTAGATAACTTGACAATGGGTAGTTTTAGAATGTTAGATGTTTTTATAGCTTAAATGGAGGTTGAGCTTCCTCACATAGCTAGATAACTTGACAATGGGTAGTTTTAGAATGTTAGATGTTTTTATAGCTTAAATGGAGGTTGAGCTTCCTCACATAGCTAGATAACTTGACAATGGGTAGTTTTAGAATGTTAAATGTTTTTATAGCTTAAATGGAGGTTGAGCTTCCTCACATAGCTAGATAACTTGACAATGGGTAGTTGGAGAATGTTTGAGCTGTTAGCACTGTGGTTTTCCACAAAAGCTGGACTGTGGACTACGATGGACAGGACTTTGGACTGCCTTTGTACAGAAAAGTTGAGCATAATGGTAGTGGGATACTCTTGATGTCCCTATATATCTCATCAGGGTTGAGGCCAGTCTTGGCCATTCGTCAGAGAAAAGGTGCTGGCTATGTTGCCAGTCTAACTGGCCCAGGTCACCATGTCTTGCACTGACTACGCCTGATGCAGTTCAAAACCTGGCCAAGACCCACCATAACACTGCAGCCATCTGGCGGGGTTATTGTGTAGAGAAAAAGTGTCATATGTGACTATTCATCGCTTTGAATGAAGCTAGGTACTAGGCTAGGACTACTCCTTGCAACACTGAAGATGACTCCACTGACTGCTAAAAGCCATCCTGACTAAAACGACCAGCTTCAAGGCAGCACTGGACTTATGTTATTAAGCAAACTCTTCATATATAAGCCAGTCGATAGTCCAGCCTGTGGTCTCTTCCAGAGTTCAGAGTCAGCTTTTGTAGTGTCTCTGCACTGTATAATGTTGGAGAACTGCCTGTGTCTGACTAGTTTTTATAGTGTAATGAACATGGAAATAAAAGGAATTAATCCATAGGGGAGAACAGGGGCGTAGCTAGCATTGAGGCAGAGGAGGCAGTTGCCTCCTCTGTTTTTGCCGACTTATGAATATTTTATTATGCAGAATAACCACAGCAGCTGTGCTGCTGAGCGCTAGAATACAGCTCGGCTAAGGCGCCTCTGTTGGAGTTGTATGACGGATAGCGTCTTGACCAGATAGCACTAGGTTACATCAACCAAGAACAGACATCTCCTCAAGAATCTTACAAGCCTGGGATCGCTCTGAGCATCGCCGTATTGCTCTGCCCGCCTTCCGCAATCAAACACTGACATTGCGCAACATCATTGCGCACACAATTTGCCTCTGCTAAAAGATTCTGTACGCCCCGGGAGAACCGTGTGTGCAATGTCTTGCACTCTAAACAGACAACAAAGCATTATCTTACAAAGTAGTTTCTAGATACATTTGTTGACTGGCCGTCATTGGATGGGCTTCGTGCTGTAGGTGCCCGTGGTTATTTCTTGCGCGAGGCTCTCGCTGGTTTCAAGGGACTGCTACTATATAGCTGCTCTACTTCATGTAGCTATAAACGTCCTCGAAGTAGCTAGCTAAGCAGCAAAGAATTTAGCGAAGTATACAGCAAAGAAATGAGCTAGTTACGTACATACTCAGTGTGTCGAACCTGGGAGTCGGTGAGGGTGTAGTGAAGACTGTATCCAGGGAGGATGGAGGGTTCACTGTTGATGTAGTCCAGTGCTATCTGGATTCCCGGCAGTGCTCCGACGCTCTTGTAGCTGCTCCCACCAAAAGAAAGTACTACTGCAAAATACAGCGGTGTCCGGCCATCCGTATCGTTCACTGGGGGATATATCTGGTGGTAGGGCTCCTGGCTCTCTTGAGCCAAGGTAACGCTACTCGCAGCAAATGCGAGAAAGAGTTGTAGCCAACACATCAGGTCCATCTGACATGTATTCTGCTCACGACAACGATATCGATATACGCAGGTGCTTTTACGCAGCTACCCAAAACTATCGTCGGTCAACAGAGAAAACGTTTGCCTTAGCCTTAAATAAGCCTAACACCTTCCATCCGTAACCTTGTTTGTTGAGTAAACTAGCATGGCTGAGTGCCATGTGTGTGTCCCACCCCATCAGCTCTGGAATGTTGGGGGAAAATGATTGGTAGCTAAGCTTTCCAAACCACTCAGAGCACTATCATTATACGTTCCTACAGTTTTCCACGCTAGCAATGAGATTTCGGTGTAGCTACCCGCAACCTCCTCGTTAGGAGAGTGGGGTTGCTTGACTATTTCTTTCTATTATTGTGTGTGCATGAAAATCACAAATTGCTCTTCCCCAGGTCACTAGAGTGAACCAGCTTGGCCAGAAAACCTTGGTAGTCAAGTAAAACTTCATCGTAAGGCCAAAACATGTACATAGAAATAAGTTGTGATGTGATAGAGCCGTAGCTAGGCAGGTGAACCATTACTGATACAAGAATGCATAATTACTATAATTATCTTGTAGGCTGTTACATTCTCTTCATGCCTCCATAATTAGTGAATTAGATTCCTCGAGTACCTGACATGATGATAATCTATTGCCTTGATGTTCGGCCATGCCCATGCTCGATTTTCTGCGGTGGGCCTGCTACGTAAATGTCAGATCTCTCAGGTCCTCTATCTAACATGAGGTTCAATAATAATTATGCTGAGCAAACCTAATGTTAAACAGTAGAAATAATAGAGCTGCCATGCATGTGGCCCTGGAGACAAACTTGTCGAAATCTTCTTTAAAGTGTATTTTCAATGCCATTTTAATTTGCATACATCATAGTAACCTTTCAGTAAAGTTTTTATTATTCAGATTGCTATAATTATAATCTTCTATATAAGTAGTGACACTCTCTGCTATGTAAACTTGTTGTATATAATTATGAATCAACCGAAATGCAGAAAGGTTTCCCGGATCTTAGCCGCCACATGTAGCATAATTTGCTAATGAACAAATCCTGAGAATTTGGTTGAAGAGTGGGTCCATGATGACCTGAAACAACAGTGGTGATAAAACTGAGCCCTGTCTGACACCTCTTCCCAGGGAGAAAGCTGCTAAAAACTCCCTACCAAACCTTCACCATGCCCTGTGGTGATTGGTACCATGCACGAACGAGTCTCCAGAGCTTGGCATTAATACCAGCATCAAAGAGACGACACAGTAGGACACCATACTCAACTGAGTCAAATGCCTTTTGTGTAGATCATAACAACAGGTAAGTTGTCTCAGACTCGTGAAGGTAGTGTGAAGGCACTTCTGTGGTGGTGAAAACGGCATCAGTGCAGGAAACATGCTTACGATACCCAGTTTGATTGATATTTGGAATATTCAGATCTTCGAATACTGGAAGTAACCTGCCAAGTATGAGCGTCTCCAGCAGTTTGGACAGCGCAGGTGTCACAGAAGTTCCTCTGTAGCTTCCTCTCTCTAGAGGATCTTTGCCACCACCTTTGTACACAGGGCTGATTGCTGCAATATTAAGCGTGTGAGGAATTTCTTCTCGCTGAATAATTGCATTGAAAATTTGGAGTAGCCAAACTTTGAGAGCGTGGCCACCATTTATTTCAGGTGTTCTATTGATGTTATACCGCTCAAGTCGGCAGCTCTCGTAGGTTTCAATTTTCTGATAGCAGATTCTCTGGAGCGTCCAGAGCAACCTCTTCATTTGCATAAGTTAGCTCTAGTAAGTGTTTTGCTCTATCATTTGCAGCTTTTACAGTATCGTTTTCGTCCCTCGCTTTTCCTAGCATTTCAAAGTGACCCCTCCAAGCCTGAAGCACAGCAGGCGGATCAGAAACAATGTCACCAGACACACGAATTTTTGATCCGCACTTATTGGACTTGGAAGTTCTGAATCGGGATGGACACTTGTTTCTGAAATCACGATCGATTTTCTCAATTCTCTTCCTTTCTTCATTTGCTTTGCATATTTTTATTCTTTTCCTTACTTCATTGCGTAGAGCCTTCTTTCGCTCATGGAGAACACCCTCCCTGGGGCACCCAGCCTCCTTCCATTTATTCCAGGCTTCCTTTTTCTGCTTGCATAAGTTTGGAGAGTGTGGAATCTTTATACCACTTATTCTGTTTCTTTGCTGGCTTTTGCAGTGGCAAAGTAGATAATGCAGCCTCCTGTATCGACCTTGAAATAGATATTATATGGTCATTTATTTCTTCAACATTGTTATATAGCTATATATGAGGCCCCAAGGACTTTTGTGACTGCTTGGGAGATGCGTTCTTGATAATTATATATCCGATGCTTCTTTCATGAAAGGCGTCACTACAAAGAAACTAATATGAAGACCTTTTAGCTTACCCCGGCGAGAGCGAGTCTCGCGGAAGACGACGGACTCGGACGCAAGCATCGGCCTCCGTCTAAACTGCTTGTCAATGGATTTAGACGGCGTCGTATATGTACTTCCGCGCACACGCGTTTCATATTCGCTAAGGGTTTGTGCTTTTGATCATCAAAAAGCAAAATAGTATAGGCGTCGCTGCCCTACGGGATCGCGCCGGCCGGCCGTTTGTACGCGTTTTTCCCTGTACGCTTTCTCTAGCGTCTTCCTAGCTCTCTAGTAGTCATGCGCTGCAGCTAGAAGGGCCTGTTCCTGGTTTCTTCGTGGGAAGAACCGCTCCAGAAGCTCGGTTCACTGTCCGCGCGCGTGGCGTCTTTTCGAATTGAAGGCGTGGTTGCCGGGGCTACGAATAGTTACCGCGGAAGAGGTCACTAACAAAAAATAGTCACCGCTAAACTCGCAATCTGATTGGTCAATTGCGTGTTACCGTAGTCTAAAGTCATGATATTCATGTAATGTGGATGTAAAAAGCAATAATATCATGTTTCTATGAGAGAGCACACTCGTAGCATTTCCTCCATGAACTGATCCCTATATTTCAGCGCTGTATTGTCAATGACTCCTTCACCATAGATGTACATTTTTGGCACGGGAACACGATAATGAGCCATTAGTCCCACATTCATAGGTACTCTATAAGTCTTGGTATAACCTCTGAGAGTTGGCTTGCATATATCGTGAATGCAGAGAGCTGACAGTGCCTCTGGCTTGACAATAATCTTCATTTTCGTGTTCTGTTTGAAGTCCGGCCAGGGCAAACGTCGCAGCCTCACAAAATACTTACGCATATTCATGTACGGACAGGAGTTATTACCATCCATTGTGGTATTAGGAGCAAGTTCTGCTATAAAGTTATTCGAAAACGTGTAACTGGCATATTTCCCCTTCTTCTCCAAAATGTTTAACATGTCTATCCAATTGTCACTTGAAACAGGGTATATGACCTCATCAAGATCGCTAAACACGACATATTTCACCCTCCTCATGTTTCTGTACAGACAGTCATTCAGCAGAACACGCTGACCACCATAGTGCAGCTTTCCGTAAAGATTCTCCCACTGTATCATGTCTATGAATCCAGGATACAACTTCATGATTTGCTCCAGTAGTTCGTACCTGACATTGGCATTGTAGATTGTGACAATCTTAGCACCGAGGACCTTTACCATGGCTAGGAAATCAACCATCGAATCAAATATCTTCTCATTGGTTAGCTCTGCACCAGTAAAGAGAGCTCCCATGACACACACACCAATGCTGTCTCTCTCCCCAATCTCTCTGTTCCACACTGGAATCGGAGAACTCCATTCTCCTCCACACACTCCACTTCCACTAAGAAGCACATGTGTAGGGACCCTTTCACCAGAACGCATTGTACAGAAGTAGGATTCAGGCCAGACATTTGGAGCAATGAGTGGAGTATGAACCAGATTCCCAGCACACTTTGTACTGTTGTCTTCGTATACGAACTTGCAGTGGATTTTATCGTGAGTTCGTTCAGAAACATAGCCAAACATGACAATGGCCGGTCTGTTAGACAACTGTCTTGAATCGTAATAGGCAGAGTAGATGTGGTGTGTGGTTCTATCAGGACCCCTGCTGATCACCACATTTGAAAGTTTGTGAACAACATCTAGTGAGGTCTCTTGAGTAGTTTTGACTGTCTTAATGAATAGAGAACTGTAGTAATTTAAAGTAGGATCAGCAGCGGTTACGATTTCATCATTCCTTTGACTAGTTGTAGAAACATTTCCTTTGCTGAGAGTCGTAGAGTGACTCTTAGAGAATCCACTACTTCCGCGTAAATCAATAGTTCCATAAAGATCTAATAGAGTAGTTTTCCAAAAAGTATCCTTAAGAAACAATATGCCACAAGTTAGTAAAACTAGGAACAGCAGAACTTTGTACTTGCTATATGAGGTCATCTGTATGATGAAAAAAATGTAATACACATGCGTACCAAGTTTTAAAAAAAGTGGCATAATTATTATAGGGATGGTACACTCACCATTAGTAGTATATAAAAATGAGTGGAGACAAGTAAATGTTGTTACAAAGAAATAAGTATGACCAGTCTCTTCGGGTGATGGATATTCTTACAAATTTCAACTTTATGTTATTTCGTTTTTGAGTTATAGGTGTGAATCTGAAGAAGGAGAGAAGAAGAAGAGAAGATGAACAAACTCCCTATCATAGCCCATACATCTATGATGCTAGGTATATACCATGCCAAAATCCGATATACTAAGTACTACCGTACCTACTAAGTGATATAGGGATGACACAGGTTGTCCTGCATTTGCCCTTCATTGAGATTTCAGTTTCATCAATCAGTTTTTGCCACATTCCGTCCTTTCTGTCTCTTTCCCCATTCCCGAATTTGGGTAACTAGCTCTATGTGCTTGTGTGGTTATATGGTTATTTTTTTATTATACCGCCTGTCGCTGTCTCGCTTCGCTTTTTAAATCTCTTGCATTCAGGTTATTAGGGCTTTATGGGTTGTTGTTCTTTGTACTATTTTCGCGATGTTATACGTCGTGACTTTACCTGTAAGTGCTAAACCTGGTATGATTCTAGCCCCTCCGCTTTTTATTTCCGTCCGTTCTCTGCCATTGTGTTCCATTCCTTCGGCACCTGTGTTCTTTTTCTTTTCCTTCTTGCTTGTTTGCTATGCAAGAAGTGTTTCCCTCAGCTCTTGTTCTCCCTTCCCTAGTATCGTCCAATTCACACTTCTGCGGCGGTTCTTTTTGGTTATGTGAGCCCCCTTTTCAACTTGATCACCCTGCGTCTATCACTTACCACTGACGTGTCAATCCCGTCTCTTGCCATATTTTTCACGCCTCTGTCTGAGACTAGGTATTATCTTTCAGTTCGTATCACCTTATTCTTCGTCCGCACTCCTTACCTTTTGTCGCTTATATTCGCTCTACCTATTTTCCTAGATTCTTTTCTTTCTTTTCCCTCTCTTGGTCTCCCTTCTGTTCTTTTCTCTTTTTTCTCATTCCTTCTTCCTGTTTTCTTTTGGTGTTATTGTCCCCATTTTTTGTGTTAACTGTCATTTTTTAACAAAAATGTCACTTTTCTTGTTGTTGTTGTTGTTGTGTCAGTTTAGGACAAGCGTATCTAAAAAAAACGGTACGATATGGATATGACACTTTGCACAGATATTGGAAGCCATGACAGGTCGTGCAAGAGCATGTATTCTTGTAAACCATTTGTTTACGTGTCACACACAAATAGCCCAGGCAATACATAATGATAGAGACACGTAAGTGGGGTGCACAGATCCCTAACACCACAGTGATAAACTTTGTACCACAAATGCCTCATTAGCAGCAAATGTAAACATACAAGTCTAAACTAACAAACAAACAGCTCAGGCCATAAATACTTGTAGATGGTGTTTGTGCGTTTAACATGCTTATGGTTGGATGAAACTTGTACACTGATGTACCATGAGAGAGTTCATCGAAACAAGAAATTACAAGGTTGTAAACAACAACAACAATCAGCCTCAGGCAATCAAATACTTTGTAAATGATGTTTGTGCCTGTAACTTGCTTATTGTGGAGGTCCTCTACATGAAACTTGGTAGCACTGATTTTTTCCAACGATGAGAGTCATCGAAATCTAATTACAAGTTGGTACAACAACAACAGCCTCAGCAATTAGTGCTGTTTTTCCTATAACTTTGCACACTATCATACTTGGAGTGAAATAACAATGTAGATGACGACTAACAGACCGAGGCAATAATACGTGTACTTTTTATATGGACAGTATGCTTGCTTGTGCATGCCATAAAAAAAGGAAAGGAGACACGTAATAACTAATTCTAAATTTTTGTTATGATGCCATAAAAAGCAAGGAGACAAGACAGGGATGACCTGGGCATGTGATGCAGTAGTACAATGGGATGATAGTTACATCTCAAACTGACATTTCTTGCTCATGTAAATTTTACTCCACACAAGCCCTATATTGTCGCAAAGCACGAGTGATCTCTATTGTATGATGTGCAGCTATGACTCGTTTCCTATGCACGTAAGACTGGTAGCAAATGCCCTCTCTGACAGGTCTCCAGTTTTGAATCGTGACTGTGTTTACATCAATGTTCGCTCAACTAACCGGTTTTACAATGCTTCTTTCCCTACAGAAATCATTCGCCAGTCTTCACACTACACTATTCAAACCTCATGCCATGAGTAAGAGTGGCGACAATATAGGGCTTGTGTGGAGTAAAATTTACATGAGCAAGAAATGTCAGTTTGAAGATGTAACAATCATCCCATTGTAGTAGCTAATGCATCACATGCCCAGGTCATCCCTGTCTTGTCTTCTTGCTTTTTATGGCATCCCTATATTCCACAGTTTTTTAATTCGCATAATTTTTTATTTACTTGTTATACTAAGTACTACCGTACTTAAGTACTTAGGGATTGGCATGGTACCTAGCATCATAGATGAATGGGGCTATATATGATAGGGAATTTTATTCATCTTCTTCTCCTTCTTCTTCAGATTCAACACCCATAACTCAAAAACCGAATAACATAAAGTAATGAATTATAGATATCCATCACTCGAAATACTTATTTCTTTGTAAACAACATTGTTAACTGTAAACAACAACAAATGGCCCCAGGCAATACATTACAATGGGATCACATGTGTTAGTATAACTCACAAATGGTAGGAGCTATGTGAACGAAACTTTGTAGACATAATGTATTCAATCACCAACATCAAAATGACAACAATACATGTTTGTAAACAACCTCAGGCACTTTTCTTTAATTTACTTCTTCACTCCTCAAACTCTCCAATGGTAGCACACATAGAGATGGAGCTTGGTAAGTATGCCTATTTCCATGACGACCGCATATTGTTCGAAAAGGCCTCAGGCAATTTTCTTTAAATTACTTCTTTACTCCTCAAACTTGCTAATTGTAGCACGCATGGAGGTGAAACTTGGTGTGCATGTGTATTACATCGTTTCTATAACTCAGGCACTTTTCTTTAAAATTACTTCTTCCCTCATCAAACGCGCTAACTATAGCACGCATGGAGGTGAAACTTGGTGTCTGCTGTCAGTAATTTGAGTTCGTGTTTTGGCTCGGTACTGGCAAAGCCTTGTGAGGATGAATCTCATTCGTTCAGAACCACAAGTGCTGCACTCAACTTAGCCTTACAAACTCGTGGTGCCAGAAGAGAATATGTGGTATGCTCTGCTGATGAGGGCCAACAAGCCGGAAACAGCTCCAGAGCTCCCCATTTTTTTTCTCTTGCCATCACATGGTGTATATAGGGATGGTACAAAAAGAAAGGGAGACAAGATAGGGATGGATATGTGAAGCATCGTTAATGAACAGATTTGAGTACGCTGACACCCCCAACCCCATCACACAATCCCTATATTGTTGCCTAGGTGAAGTATTAAACATTCACCATTACAATACTCAGAACTTACAATACACTACTGAGTAACCAACTCCCCTATAGAGTCCAAGTGGAGTTTAATTAAAGGGAATGTGGCAGTAGAAATGTTACTAAAAACAACAGGGACACGGTGAAAGAATGCTTGCTTTTAGTAACCTTTAGCCCCTATAAGAGTAGCACACCAGGCAACAATATAGGGATTGTGTGATGGGGTTGGGGGTGTCAGCGTACTCAAATCTGTTCATTAACCATGCTTCATGTATCCCCATCCCGATCTTGTCTCCCTTTTTAAATTTGCAGGATTTTTAATTTACTTGTACTACCGTACTTAGTGATATTTGGTTGAGAAAGGTGTTGTCTGGTGGTGTTATGCGTTATAAGCAGACAAGTTGGGGAAGCGTACTAACCGCCAAATTCATTGGCATTGATGTGTATGCTATCTACACTTCTCTCTATCAAAACAACACTTGTAAAAATGTACTTCATTAGGTATTCACTGAGCAAAGGCTGCATGGCCCTCCCTCCTTTAATGCTAGAACCCTGCATATATGCACACTTGCTGCTGAAAGTCATAATTCACACCCTCAGTACTATATCGGACCGACTATGAAATTTGATTCACAATGCGGTTTGAGTTGCACGGTGTGTTGGAGCAAAGGGAGCTGTGAGCGAGTGAACATGTTTTGGGAGAGATTCAAATGTGATCGTGATAGGTGGAGGTGGGAGAGAGGAGATGAGACGGCCTGCATGGCAGCGGGAGGGTCACGTATGAGGGTGGTATCGTGTCAGTTTCAAACGTCGATTTTGCCAAGGCATTTCGTTTTGCCGCGGCAAAATTATAAACGGCGCGCAATTGCCAACGGCAAACCTGGGCCAGAAAAACCGGGCATTGCCGCGGCAAGGAATACTAGCTGGGCCATGTCAATCGTGTCAGTGTCTCTGTCGTTTGCGCGGCGCAAAAGTGCTCTTGCAAAAGTGTGCATGGCAAGTAAGTGGTCGGAGATAATGTTGACGTGATCGGTCACATCCGGACCAGGGAAAGTCCCGTTTGGCTCAGCAATGTATTGAGACAATGGTCATTGCCGAGGCAAATGGCAAATTTGCCGAGGCAAGAGCACTTTTGCCGCGGCACAAAAGCCCGGCAACGACAAGAATTATGACACGATTGAACATGCCCAGACTAGTTATTCTTGCCGCGGCAAATGTCCCGGGTTTTTCGCCCAGGTTTTGCCGGGGCAATTGCCGCGGCAGGGGCAGTGTAATTTTGCCGCGCAAAACGAAATGCCTTGGCAAAATCGACGTTTGAATACTGACACGAATCCACCCCATATTCACGGTACTTGGTCTGTTGTGTCTATTGGTCCGTTGTTACCCACGTTTGCTGCGAAAAGACGCGACACCAACGGGTTGTGGAAATTTTCGTAAAAAGTACTGTGTTCTAAAGCTTTATGAGCAGTGAAAACAAGTCCTACAAGCCAGATTGCTAATTAGCCACAGAGAACTAGTTCGCTCCCTCGTTGTATGTTAAGCAAACAAAAAGCACAAAACGAAAGCGGGTGTATTGACTCCCGCCATTGGCCGATCTACTCGTGTCAGGCTCTCCACGAAATATATAAGCGGCCGAAGAACACGAGTAATGCATACTAACTAGCCTAGCCCATCAATTAGAGTTACCGTGAACATAGGCAATTCGCCGAGCGGTTTGCACTTCGTGCGTTTTCCATATCTTCAGGTCCTCGTAGCCTTCTGAAAAGCTGCGTATCGCCCTATGAGGCCACCACGAATGCCTGTATTCTTACGAGAATACGTAGCTGCCAGAAGACAGACGCGACACAACACACACACAAACTATAATGTAACTCTAGAAATGTGCCATGCACGTGCCGGGGGTTAATTATAGGGACGGGCATGTACCTACTAGTATCACAGAAGATAGCGCTACGATAGGGAGTTTTGTTCGTCTTCAAAACGAAAGGCGAAAGCGAAATATAGCATAATTTCACGGATATGAAATTTTGTAGGAAGATAGATACTGAACTGCGAACAGACTGTGGGTATTAATAGTATAATGGACCATAAGCGAGACGTCTTCGTAAGCCCCCACCGCTCACATGGTAGCCTAGGCAAAAACTGCCCTCCTGCACCCAGCCTTGGAGGATTACAGAGCAGAAGTGATGAAACTGACAAGTGTACAGGTAAAACTGTAGGGATATCCAACTTGTATATTGCGATCTTGCAATGCCAAAAAATGGCAAATACGAGTTAACGTTTCTACCAAAGGTGGAGGTGCTCAGTGTAATTGCCGCGCAAATCAGTTGGGCTGCAAGATGGAACCTTGTTCTATAAGTAGAACTGACACTGAGGCAGTGGATTGTCCTAATCTATGTTGGGTACGTCAGTACTCAGTGACAGACACAGTGCAGAGAATAGTGCAGTGCAGGTGGACCAGTACCTCTGCAGCAGGCGTATCCTCAACATAGATGCACCTCTCGTCCTTGGAGACCAAGGAGTCATTGCACAGACGATGAATCCCTCTTCAGACACAAGCCCAAAGTATGTAGACGATCAGCAGTCGTAACATATGGTGCAGCACATCGTGGAGTCTGTGAACTATATACCTGCATTCTTTAGGGCCAGTGCTATTCGCACCTTACTTGACTTGCCACCCGGATGGATCATGATCGGAGCTGGACCTCGTCTATAGGGCTAGGACTGCGGCATCGATTGGTTGAGTCTGTAGATGCCCTAGCCTAGGCTTAGACGAGGCCCGCTCCGATCATATCAATCCCGGCGGCAAGCATCCTGAGACGAGGTCCGGCTCCATCATGATCATCGCGGTGGTAGCATCCTAGAGTCCGGGCCCTAGCCTATAGCACTAGTCCTAGGTGCTAAATCAGGGAGGTGACAAAAGAATGCAGGCAGTGACGCAGTCTCAACTATGACGGTGTGTGGGTATTCGGGATGGTCGAGACTAGCAGTACTCCAGCTCTAGGTGCGATGGTCACCGTACAAGACAGACCAGCGTCGTCAGTGACTTGACGGAACCATTGCGAAGCCATTGCGCTGTCCGTATATTACACAGTTGATCCTTTCTTGTTGGTTAAATGTTGCAATACATTACAATGGGGGTAGGCCCAAATGTGTTAATGTAACTCACAAATGCTAAGAGCAATCCTTCGGTCACAAAATGTTACACACTTCTGAGGAGAGTGCTACGTAGCCCCTAGGCAGCCAGTCGTTCCCGCCTCTACGGATTCTCACGTGATTTTTCTTATCACACATTACGTCATTATCCGCACCCTGCAAGCGGGAAGGGGCTGTGAGAAGCTGTGTGCCACGCTCCGATGCAGAAAATCTGGAAGTTGAGTCGTGGAGAACTGTGAGAGAAAGGGTTATAATGGTGTTCTTGTTTTGACTTGAGCAAATTTCCCTACTGTGTGTGCCGTTACCTTTGTTGAAATGGCCCTCGGTTACAGCTCGCGCTTTGCGGGTGGCGTAGCTCTCGCGCGCTGCAGTTTGATTAAAGATATATGTGTGAAGCTTATTTTAGCCTACTTTGATGCCAGTATACGCAGACTATAAACGTCTAGGATGTTTAATACCAAGCTTTTGGTATTTTTTGCGTTGGCATATGATTTACAATGATGGTTATATGCTCTCTCCTGTTGGCATCAGCGAGTTGAAGTTGAAGTTCCGACCACACCACGGGAAGAGAGTCGCACGAGTAGATGTCGTCGCGGTGCATTGGCAGTGGTGTAGCAGTGAGCGTGTGTGCAGTGAAGATGGATGATAGCAAAGAGCTATGTATATGAACACAAATAGAGTGTCTGTGTGGCGGCCTGCATCGTCGTCGTCCATACGTCGTCATCAGCAGGTATCTAAAGGATAGAGATAAGCATATATGTGATGATGTTAATATTCTTATAAAGTGAAGATAGATGCCTACTGGGGCTTGTGATCAAGATCGCGAATTGCGGTTACCTGGTGGTGGGGCCAGTCGATCTCGAGTGCGCGATGGTCGTGCGTCGGTGGAGCCACTCGTTTGAGTGGCCGTTGGCGTGGTCGTGGTGGGGCCAGTCGCTCTGACGGCCGTTGCGGGCTGCGTCGGTGGAGCACTAAACGGTCTGACTGCACTGATGGGTAGGTCTGGTGCGAGCCACTCGATATCTGATGGCCCGATGAGTCTGAGGGAGCACCTAATTAGATAGTGATGGATGTGTCAGTGCAACTTTGAGATTGAAGCTGCTTGTGCGCTCAGGCTGTTGTGTGCGGATTAACTTGCTGAATAGATATTGAGTTTAGGGCGAATACAGAAGAAACCAAAAACTTATCTTTCAATGAAGGTTGTGGCTGTGCGCGGAGTAGAAGTCAGATGAGGTTGGGTTGAATCCAGAGATAGCAGTCTGACTGTCTTCTTGCTCTCTCTTCAGACAACGTTGGTATAGATCAATCAGAGATAGCCGTCTTGCTGTCTTCTTCTTGTCTCTCCTTCAGACAACGGTCGTTGGAGAGGGCTATGAGAGAGATGTGGAAGTAAATGGTGAGTAAAAGAAGACGCCGTCTTGTATTGGCGACGACTCGTGATGAGCAGGCAACAAAGGTCGAGCCTAGGACGAGAGCCGAGACTCTCTCTGCCGATGTCAATGGACCACCTTGCTCGAGGTGATGGACCCTCTGAGACTTGGGGATGGTGACTGCCCACGCCAGCTTGAGAGAGACCTGGATATGTGGGCATGACATCCCGCGGAGGACCAGAGCGGCAACACAAGGAGGAGATGCATGCACGTACTGTGCCGTCAGGAAAGTGCGCGGCCGGAGTAGCTAGCTGTCAAGCGAACCATGACAGCGATGGCGGAGGTCAGGTGGTCCACAAGTCTGTAGCACGATGGCCTGGACTGGACAGTGTCCCATGCTCCGTGGACAAGGCACCATCAACCCAGAGGATTGACTGGTGAGCATCACACGGGCTGACGTGCCCAGGCAGACGACTGCTGCCCACCCAGTCCTCCTGCATCGTCCAGCTGGGGCCTGGTTGCATTGGGTCCAGTTGTGAACTGCCTGATGGTGGCCAATGGGTGGCACTGCCTGGAGCTGAGCACGTTGTACTCGACCACAGCTTCAACAGTGGGAGGGAAGTGGAGAAGGGAGAGAGAGGAGAGATCTGGACTATGTGGGAGTGCGGGTCATGAGGGTGGTTCCAGTCGGCCTCTGTGACCTTGCTATCTTCAGTCGCAGGAGGATGTCTTGGAACCGGACTTGCTCTGGATACTGGCCTGACTGGCGCATGACTTGGTCTAGGACCACAGCCTGCTGAAATGTATGGTATAGGCATCTCTCACCTGGTCAGAGAGCTCTGAGCGAGAGTCAGTAGTGTTGTAGAGGGGAAGGTGGAGGAACTGGACCCGAAGAGCTCCGAAGAGGAAGACAGGAGCGTCCTCCAAAGGCCGCCTGGGAGTGGTGCGGGAAGCTTGGCGAAGACGTCTGTCCATCTGGCTGAAGGTCTTCCTCCCCACCATTGACATCTCATCGATGATCAGGTACAGGGTGATGCCTGTGTAACAAACAGTTGCTTGCCCCGAACATCATCAGTATGTATAAACTCTGTAGAGGCAGTAGACATTGCTACTCACCTCTAGGGTACTTACATTTCACCCCATTCACAGATGCCACTGGTATACGAGTGTCAGTGACAGATTCACGCAATGAAGCGGCTTATATACTCCTTGCAATAAACTTTTTAAATAAAAGATTTGGATGGTGAAATTCTATGTCTGAAAGTAATTTTGGAATGTCTGAATGTTAGGTATAAATGCACACTCACTCTCATCACGCCTGTGCAGTAATAGCTCGTTATGCATACTGCAGATGAATCTTTGCTTGGGAAATTTGCTTGATTTGGAGTATATTTGTTTGTGCTGTGGGTTCATTAGACATGATGCATCACAGCCATTCACAGGTTAGCACAAAAAAGAGGGATTTGGCGATTTTCGGAGGGATAGGCACTATTTTTTGCCTGATTATCAAGCAAAAAGGGATTGTTGGCAGGTATGTGTTTTATGCACGAGTTTGTAAACTTTGAACCCTGAGTTAACATTCGAATTTCACTATCTAAATGAGCACACATTCAGACATTGGAATTCACCATCCAAATGAGTGCACATTCAGACATAGAATTTCACCATCCAAATGAGTGCACATTCAGACATAGAAATTCACCATCCAAACCAGTGACGTACATGCATCAAGAATATTAAACACTATATTACAGCCTCCAGATTAATTGGAAAAGTTTTGTATGATAAATATAAATCTGTAACAGCCTCTAAAAAAATACAAAAACGAACAAAAAGTATTTTGTACATGTAAGAGTAGCAACTTGATCAGGAAAAAATGTCTGAGAAACAACTCCCACAACAGTTTTACATAGCGACCCAGGAAACCATCACTGGCTGGCAGGCATATCCCATCCTCTATGTGTTTGTGTATACTGACTGATCAGTTTACGAACTTGTAATTTCATTCAGGAAATTGGTCATAACTTCTACCTATACAGTACGAGCTGGGAAGTATACACACCATAATGCTGGTTTACAGGGAACGTTAGAGCTAAAAGTGGAAATTTAACAAATGTCGAAGTTGAAATGGTCCCTTTTGTCATAAACTGTGTATTTGTTTGTAAACAATGAACATTCCCTTAAAATTGGGGCACATTTGCTTGTTAATTGACATTTCAATGATCCACCACTATCAACACAGAAGCAATTGCTAAGTAGCTCTCATATTTACGACTTGTTTCAGGGATAAGATTAGCATAGATACTGAACGACAACATGTCTGTAAGCAACACAAACAGTGCTCAGGTTTATTTATGTATATACCTCCTGACTCTCCTCTTTCTTATGTGTCTTCTCTAGTTCTTTTTCTTTCAGATCTTGTCTCATCCTTCAGTAAGTGTACTTTTGTAGGTGACTTTAATTTCCCTGACATAGGTTGGTTTGCACTTATGGGCACTTGTAATTCATCAACTTGTTTATGTGATTTTGTTTTTGACTATAATTTTACGCAGCATATTCTTGAACCTACTCATGAAAAGGGCAATGTACTAGATCTTGGTCTAACATCTCAATGTGTCTCTGTCACAAATTCAACTATTCATCCCCCATCTTCACTCAGTTTTTCAGATCACTTCACTATTACTTTTGACCTGTTTTGTAGTGCCTCATCTGTAGTTGAATCAAAATCCGGTTACGTGTTTAATTTGCTTAACCAGAACCTTGGGAACGTACAATTACATTGCTTGATAAATAAAAGACTTGATCAAAAACTAAATATACTCAATGTCATAACTGTCATACAAAATACTAAAATTGGAATCTAACAAAAAAGAGGTAATACCGTCATAGTCAGCTTTACAAAAATTAAACACGTAACCGGATTTTGATTCAACTACAGATGAGGCACTACAAAACAGGTCAAAAGTAATATTGAAGTGATCTGAAAAACTGAGTGAAGATGGGGGATGAATAGTTAAATTTGTGACAGAGACACATGGAGATGTTAGAACAAGATCTAGTACATTGCCCTTTTCATGAGTAGGTTCAAGAATATGCTGCGTAAAATTATAGTCAAAAACAAAATCACATAAACAAGTTGATGAATTAGAAGTGCCCATAAGTGCAAACCAATCTATGTCAGGGAAATTAAAGTCACCTACAAAAGTACACTTACTGAAGGATGAGACAAGATCTGAAAGAAAAAGGACTAGAGAAGACACATAAGAAAGAGGAGAGTCAGGAGGTACATAAATACAACAAATAACATGATCACTGCTTTGGCCTATTTTGACTGATACAATTTCAAGATTAGACGGGGAACAAACTGAGGAAGAGTATAACGATTCTTTAACAGCTACTAACACACCTCCACCACGTGAAGGCCTATCCTTACGATATATAACATAACCAGACGGAAGGATTTCCCCATTAGAAATGTAATCAGAGAGCCAGGTTTCGGTTATGCAAATGATACAAAAATTAGAAGCGTACACAAAGGACTGAAACTTAGACAGCTTGTTTACAATACTACGCACATTCAGTAAACAGACAGAGTGACAGTGAGTAGGTAGTCAGCATTGAGAAGGATTAGTGTTAGAAGGAGCAGCGTGGGTTGATTGTGAAGCTGCAGTAGTGCAGGTGTCACCATTACCGAATGATGTAACTTGAGGACAAGTGTTATTTACAGGTGGTATTGTTGGCTCGTCAGACAGTGAGGTGTTTTGAACAGGAATATCAGACTGGTTGTCATCCTGAACTGTAACCAAACCTTTGCTAGGGCTGCCAAGCTGGCTTGAAGGAAGGGTGACAGAAGCTGAGGTAGCATGCTCAAATTTGGAGTTTGAGACACGGCCATGCAATTTATGGTTTAGGTAGAGAGAGTCACCTTTAACTCTGATACTTTTACGGCTAACCCCTGACTGTATAAGGTGCCATCTTTCTCGCATGAGAACAGATTCTTGCAGACGTTGAGCACGCGACATATCCGGCTTGATGGAGAAAGGGGAAGACAAATTTCTTTTGTTCGCAAAAATCTTAGTTACGTCTGCAATTCTGACAAACTTCACTAGAATGGGTCTCGGCCGAGATGCACTGGGAGAGAACTTTCCCAATCTAAAGCAGTCCTTCACTGACTGGGGCTGAATGGAAGTGTCTACACTAGAAAGGACATCAACGACACTAGACAAGTCGGACTCGAGGCGAGCAGATCTGGACCTACCGGAAGGGCATTCTTCCACACCATGTAGGACAATATTGAATTTAGAATCATTGTTGTGTGAGGACTGAGTGCGAGTGGAATGGGACACAGAATGCTCACCATCAAAGGTAGGGCTGGTCTTCTTGGTTGGCTGTCCAGCATCAGTAGCTAATGGAGGCCATACTTCGCTCTGCTTTGTGGCGTCCTGCTTCGATTCTTTGATGGCATGCAGTTCGTCCTTGAGTAGGTTGACGACTTTTAGCAGTTGTGCAACCTCCTCATCTTTCTGGGCTTTGTAGCAACAGAAGCAGAGGAAAGGAGGCGCGCCGTCCGAAGTCAGAGCTTTATAAGATTGCTCGCTAACGCTCGCGCAATAGCGATGAAGATGCTTCTGACAGTTTCCAGAACAGAAGAGAACATCGTCATTCGGACCGATTTTTTGACAGCAGATGCAGCATGAGCTCGGACTACTAGACGACGGAGTCTTCCGCGACTTGCTTCGCTCTTCTATCTGTATTTTACCGGAACGTCCGCTGGATTCTGTGAGGATCAGCTCCAGGTACCAGCAGCCCCTGTAGCCCTAGCTCTAGTCTCGGTACCAGCCCCTCTCAGACGGAAGAGAGGGTCTGGTACCGACACAAACCTGGTGCCGAGGGTTCCTTCTTCGCTCGTTCTCTCGCCGTGTGTGTAGGGTATATACCCGGGTGGGGCCTTCTATATACACTCGCGGGGACTCGCACCGTGCGAGCGCAGCGGGGGGAGGGGGTACTCAGCAGGGCGCATTGACATGAATACCATGGCAACTATGGTTAAAACCGCGGTATGAGTTCTCGCGCGACAAGCGGAAGTCCCAGTCCGATTCCGCAGAATTGTGCGTGGGCGGATATTTTTTTCAATGGTGCAGCAAAAACGATAATTTTATGGTAAATTTAGGTATATTTCTCGGATTTTTCCTACCTTGTTTTCCAATATTCATATTCCTCCTCCATACATTCTCTATGGGAGATAAAACCCATGCACGACTCACCCAGGAGCGAACGGTCCGTCTCCATTATGCGCAATGGAATTCCTTCTGCCTCCTGCGGCACGCGCAGGCGTATTAGAGCCATCCCGAATAATAGGCGTGCCAAGTTTTGCGCATATGTTTTCACGTTGGCTTTGCCACCCCGTCACGCCCATTTTTTTTTCTATAGCGCTTCCTGCGTACCGAAGCAGGCAAAGAAAGCCACTTCGTATAATGGAGACGGACCGTTCGCTCCTGGGTGAGTCGCGCACGAGTTTTCTCTCCCATAGAGAATGTATGAAGGAGGAATATGAATATGCTAATAAGTTTGGAAAACAAGGTAGGAAAAATATACCTATTTTAGCTGTGCTATTGAATTAACTTACCTGAGTACACCAGACAGCTGGCATGCAGCAGTATGTGCAAGAGCAATCCTAGCGTATTTGTAAGTTGCACCTTGGAACCATGAAGATTGGTCACCGAAGGTTGCAGCGCATGCCGTCGAATGGAGGAGAGTTGTCTCGCTGGCTAGATCGATCGGCGCATATCGCGAGGCGCCGTGTGTAAAAAGCGCGTACAAAGCCGCGCATGCGCACCTACACGACGTACGACGTATAAATTCCGCTCGAACGAACGACTAGGTTGGCCAATAAAGGACTCTGCTTATTTCCACACGGAAAAGGAGCATTTTTCTTAATTAAGAGACAAATTCCAATTGTGGCACCACTCAGAGAGACATATAAGGTCATTCTGGAGAAGTGTGCAGTTCAGATGAACTGTTATTGTGTGTGACATTAACAGTTAGAAGCTAAAGAGCTAGAGTGACATTAGTTTATCATCATTCTTTTGTAATCACACCATTGTAAAACTATACAAACTGTGGAATTATATTCATGGCAACTAAACTTTTACTGGGGCTTTATACAAAACATTGTTATCGTCAGATGGTTTTGTTAGTTTTGATTTCTTCAAATATTGGAGACTCTTTTCCAACTGGAGCAGAGGCATGCTGAAAGACAATTATAGATATAAGAATGAAATCGTGTCTGATTGTCTAACCCATTAGAGAAGGCTGATTGTTTCCCCACTGTCACGAAAGATGCTTATAATAGGGCTGTTAGTTGTACTGTGTTGTCTTAGGTGTCTATGGTGTCTGACGTGTCTCTGGTGTCTGCTTTAGTGTCTGTGGTGTTTTTAGACTCTCAGGTAAAAATGGAAACACTACATGAAATAGCAAACCTGCTGCTGCCAACGATATATAAAAATTGGTAGCTACATGAAATGAGGATGGTTGGGGAAATATAGACAAAAGACAAGTAATTAGTAACAAAGTTCCCTTTGTGCAGAAGGGTGATAATTAAAAGAATTAAATAGAGTAAAATGGAGAAGATCTCAAAAGAGCGAGTGAATCGTTTACTCGCAGTGTTCCACGCTTTCTTTCTCATGCGTATTGACAGATAGACGAAGAACAAAAACATTAGTACCAGTGAAGGGGCGGTTTCAATCCACAGTACCAATTCATAGGGAATTGGACCAATGAAGAAAGGATACCAAGTCACGTTAACAGTTCCACAGTCCATGGTTAGAGTTCTGGAAAATGAATGGCAGAGTACGCAGCGTGCTTGTCACGGCGGAACACAGCCGGTGCTGCCGGGTAGAGAAAGATGAATGATTACGGCGATCAGCTAGGCTGACAAAAGTTGGAGAGCCCTGTTTTCTAGAGCAGGCCTTCCCCCGTTCGTGCGCCGTCAGCACTAGGGTACATATGGGGTGTTTTTTGTGTCCATGGTATGTGAAAGTCCTCTAGCGTGAATTCATACCCTAAGCAACTTTAGGCACACCAGACACAACTGCAACCAGCAGTTAGTCACCTTAGCTCTAGGACACCCTGGGGCACCAGAACCACCAGTGACACAGAGATACCAAAAACACAAGTGACGCTTAGGACAACAGTGACACCACAAGGCACCAGAGACACCAGAACCACCACGAGACACCTTAACCCCTAAGACACCAGTGACACTAGTGACACCATAAGATACCACAGACACGAAAGACACCATTGACACCGCAGACACTAGAGGCGCCCGGAAGAAAGACACGACAGACACAATAGACACTTCAAGCACCAACACAATTTATGCATCTTTCGTGACAGTTAGATCGTGAAACAACCTGCTAGTAACTGATTTAAATGAAAAGCACTAAAGTGCAAACCCTTGTCGAACTGCACATTATTATTATTATTATTATGCTTTACAACACAG
>CASHTH010004447.1:0-104184 GCA_030341885.1 Geodia barretti
AGGATTGCTCACCCATGATCCGCGAGACCAGCGCCCGACAGGCAACCGCCGAGGACGTTCAGACCCTCGCGCGTGCGGCGGGTTTCGAGCTCGATGCGGAGAGAGCTGCGGCGCTCGTCCCCATATGCGACGCATTGGCCGAGGCGGACCGGCGACTGCGGGCGCTGCCGCTGGCTGAGAGCGCAGCCGCCGGCCCACCGTGGGGGCAGGCTGGGCGCGATGGCTGACGCCGGCGCCGGCATCGCCTTCCGCTCCATCGCCGCGCTCGGTCGGGACTACCGGCGCGGCGCGCTGTCGCCGACGGCGGTCGTGGAAGCCTGCCTCCAGCGGATCGACCGCGACGACGGCCAGCTCAACGCCATCGTGAGCACTCTTGCTGAATCCGCCCGCGCCGAGGCGGCAACGGCCGAGGAGGAGCTCGCGGCCGGCCGCGATCGCGGCCCCCTGCACGGCATCCCCGTCGGCATCAAGGATCTGGTGGACATCGCAGGCACGGTCACCGGGCTTCGGCTCCGACCCCGTCTTCGCCGCGCCCGCGACGCGCGATGCCGCCATGGTCGCGCACTTGCGCGCGGCGGGCGCGGTGCTGATCGCCAAGACCAATCTGCTCGAATTCGCCTACGGCGCGGTCAATCCCCGGGTCGGGCAGACCAACAATCCGTGGGACACCGGCCGCACCGCGGGCGGCTCCAGCGGCGGCTCGGCTGCGTCCGTCGCCGCCGGCCTCTGTTACGCGGCCGTGGGGACCGATACCGGGGGCTCGATCCGCATCCCCGCCGCCTATTGCGGCGCGGTGGGGTTGAAGCCGACGTACGGCCTGGTGCCGCTCGCGGGCGTCTCGATGCTCTCCTGGTCTCTCGATCACGCCGGGCCGATCGCGCGCAGCTGCGCGGATGCCGCGGCTTTTCTGGGCGGGCTCACGGGAACGTCCGTCGATGCGTCGCCGGCCAGCCTCCGCGGCCTCCGTTTCGGGCTCATCGCAGCGCTCAGGGACTACGACGCGACCACGCCCGGCGTTCGCGCCGGCATGGACTCCGCCTGCGCCGTTCTGCGCGATGCGGGCGCTGCGGTCGAGGAGGTCGAGATCGAGGCGCTTTCGGAGTCGGCCGAGGCCCTGCTTCACGTCCTGCTGCCGGAGGCGAGCGTGATTCTGAGGCGGCTCCTCGATAGCCATGCGGACGCATTGGCCGAGCAGACGCGTGCGCAGCTGGAGCTCGGCTTCGCGCTGCCGGCCACCGCTCACGTTCGCGCGCAGCAGTTCCGGCGCTTCCTCGGCGAACGCTTCCTCGACTGTCTCGACCGCTTCGACGCGTTGCTCACGCCCGGTGTGCCGTGGGAGGCGCCGGCCGAGGACCCCGCCATCGACGGCGCCGAGGGCTATGGCGAGATGCTGTGCAGCGCGCCGACCAACCTCTGCGGCCTGCCGAGCCTCGTCCTCCCCTGCGGGCGGGGGGAGGACGGCATGCCCGTGAGCCTCCAGCTCATCGGACCACCCGATTCCGACGAGCGTCTGCTGCAGATCGGCGCGGCGCTCGAGCCCGCGTTCCTGCTGGGCCCGCCGCCTGGATACGGCTCATCGCTGTCGGCGGCGGAGGGATTGGGGTAGAGTCGGCACCGGCCCGCGCTCGCCGACGGCGTCTTCCGCCTTGGCAGGGAGTCCGATGCCAAGACCCTCGATCCGGTGATCACGATCGAGAACCTCGACATCTGGACCATGAACAACCTGAATTCGTATCTCGTTCGCGCGACGAAGCACGCCGACAACCTCGAACCCGATCTCGCGACTCATTGGGAGGTTTCCGAGGACGGCACGACCTACACGTTCCATATGCGTGAGGCCAAGTTCTCCGACGGCACGCCCGTCACCGCGCAGGATGCGAAGTTCAGCATCGAGCGGGCGCGCGATCACGAGCTGGCGACCCAGGCGGCGCTCTACCAGATCATCACGTCGATCGAGACGCCGGACGAGCGCACGGTGGTGATCACACTGAGGGAGCCGTCGGCGCCGTTCCTCTCCACGATCGCCATGTTCCCCGCCTCGATCCTGCCACAGAAGGTGGTGGAGGAACGCGGCGAGGATTTCGGCAGCAACCCGATCGGTGCCGGCGCCTTCCGCCTCAAGGAGTGGCGGCGCGGCGTGGTCATCGTCCTTGAGCGCAACCCCCACTACTGGGAGGAGGGGCTGCCGCTCGTGGACCAGGTCGAGTGGCACGTGGTCTCGGAGGACAACACGCGCATCCTCAAGGTCCAGGCTGGCGAGCTGGATGCGGCTCTGTTCGTTCCCTTCAACCGCATCGCCGAACTCGAGGCTAACCCTGACATCCAGATGATCCTCGACCCGTCCAGCAAGACCGATCACCTGTTGCCGAACCACGCCAAGCCGCCGTTGGACAACCTCAATGTCCGCAAGGCGATCAGGATGGCCATCGACTCGCAGTCCATCATCGACGTGGTGACGTTCGGCTACGCCACGCATGCCAACACGTTCCTGTCGGCTGGCATGATGCACCACGACGGCGATGCACCGGTGCCGGCCTACGATCCGGAGAAGGCCATGGCCATGCTGGAGGCCGAGGGCGCCGCCGGGGCCACGCTCGAGTTGACGATCCAGGCGGGCAACCGGGTCGACGAACAGATCTCGGTGCTGCTGCAGCAGCAGCTCGCGGAGGTCGGCATCGCCATCGACATCAAGAAGGTCGATCCCAGCCAGTGGATCAACTTTCTGATCGAAGGCGACTACGAGCTCGGCACCGTCTACTGGACCAACGACATCATCGATCCGGACCAGAAGACGGCGTTCACCCTGATCGGCGACGATAACCACAACTTCTTCAGCAACTGGCCTTCGCCCCCGGAGGTCACGGCGCTCGTCGAGCAGGCGCGGGTTGAGCAGGACTTCGAGAAGCGCGGGGGGCTGTACCGGGAGCTGCAGAAGATCGCCAACGACAACGAGGTCCTCTACAGCCTGTACAACAGCACCTTCCGCAACATCTCGCGCTCCTGCGTGCAGGGCTTCTTCCAGAGCCCGCTCGGTCGCGTCGACCTGGAGCATGTCGACGTGTCCGGCTGCTAGCGGCCGTCGTTTGTAGCGGGGCGGGGCGTCCTCCGGGGCGCCCCGCACGGTTCGTAGCCTGTAGCGTCGGAACGGAGATTTCCTGCGCCGCTCTAATCGGCGGGGCGAGGGAGGGGGCAAACTCATGCGCGTCAGGGACATGAACTGGATGCAGGTCGAGGCCTACCTCGAGCAGGACGACCGCGCCGTGATTCCGCTCGGCAGCACCGAGCAGCATGCGCAACTCAGCCTGATGGTGGACTGCATCCTCTCCGAGCGGGTGGCCATCGACGCCGCCGAGCCGCTCGGTATTCCTGTGTTCCCGCCCGTGAACTACGGCATCACGCCCTACTTCAAGGGCTACCCCGGCACAATTTCCATGCGACCCGAGACCCTGATCGCGCTGTTCCGCGATGTCTTCGATTCCCTCAAGCGGGCCGGGTTCCGCCGCATCATGGTGGTCAACGGACACGGCGGCAACGCGCCGGTCGCGACCCTTGCCCTCGACTGGATGAGCGAGAACGAGGGCGTCACGGTCAAGTTTCACAACTGGTACAACGCGCCGGAGACCTGGAAGAAAGTTCAGGAGATCGACCCCGTCGCGAGTCACGCTTCGTGGATGGAGAACTTCCCCTGGACGCGGCTGGTGAACGCGGCCGCGCCGGCGGGCGCCAAGGACATGGTCGATATCCCGCGCATGATGCTGATGAGCCCGGCCGAGATCCGCAACTATATCGGCGACGGCAACATGGGCGGGGTCTACGAGAAACCCGACGAAGAGATGATGGCGCTCTGGCAGACCGCCGTGGAGGAGACCCGCGCGCTCCTCGATGGCCCCTGGTCGTGACGACACCGCTGCTCGTCTGGGGAGCCGGTGCGATCGGCGGGACCATCGGCGCCTTCCTCGCACGCGCCGGCCACGACGTGACGTTCGTCGACATCGTGGTCGACCATGTCGACGCGATCGCGACGACCGGGCTTGCGATCGAGGGCCCGGTCGACCGCTTTACCGCCACCGCGCCCGCCGTCACGCCCGACGCGCTGAGCGGCCGATACGGGCGCGCGCTCCTCTGCGTCAAGGGCCAGGACACGGACGCGGCGGTGCGCCGTCTCGCACCGTTCCTCGCCGATGACGGCTACGCCGTTTCCGTTCAGAACGGCCTCAACGAGCACACGATGGCAACGGTGCTGGGGCGCGAGCGCGTGATCGGCTGCTTCGTCAATTTCGGAGCGGATTACATTGAACCTGGCCGTGTCCACTATGGCGGCCGCGGGGCCGTCGTGCTGGGCGAGCTCGATGGGCGGATGACGCCGCGGCTCGACGCGCTCCTCGATGTGTTCCGCGACTTCGAGAGCGACGCCCGGGCGAGCGCGAATATCTGGGGATACCTGTGGGGCAAGCTCGGCTACGGCGCGCTGCTTTTCGCGACCGCGCTCGCCGATGATTCCATCGCCGACGCGCTGGCGCAGCCGGCTCATCGCACGCTCTACCGCGCGCTCGGGGAGGAAGTCATGCGGGTGGCGCACGCCGGCGGCATTGCGCCCCAGGGCTTCAACGGCTTCGATCCTGCCGGCTTCGTCCCCGGCGCGGACGCGGCGGTTACCGAACGTTCGATATCGGCCATGGTGGCCCACAACCGCGGCTCGGCGAAATCGCACAGCGGGGTGTGGCGCGATCTCGCCGTCCGCAAGCGGCCGACGGAGGTTGAGCCGATGATCGGCGCCGTCGTCGCGAGGCCGCCCGGCACAGCATCGGCACGCCTCTCCTGGCCCGGCTCACCGCCATGATCCACGAGATCGAGGAGGGAGGGCGCCCGCTCGATCGCGCCAACATCGACGCGCTCGCAGGCGAGGCGGCGCGACTGGCGGCCTGAACCGATGGAAACCGCGTTCCGCGACAAGACGGCGATCGTCACCGGTGCGGGCCACGGCTTTGGCCGGGCCATTGCTCATGCCTTCGCCGTCCGGGGCGCGTGGGTCTTCGGCTGCGACATCAACGAGGACGCGCTCGCCGTGACCGCGCGCGAGGCCCCGGCCGGCGACAGGCTGAGTGTGGGGCGGCTCGATGTCACGGACCGCGCCGCCGTTCGAACCTACGTCGATGCGGCCCAGGCGCGAACCGGCGCCGTCGATATCCTCGTCAACAATGCCGGCGGGGTGCTCGGCCTAGTCGGGCAGCCCATCGAGGCGGTCGCCGCCGAGGACTGGCAGGCGCTCGTCGATGTCAACATGACCGCCGTTTTCACCATGGCGCAAGCGGTCGCCGCCGCGATGAAGGCGAAGGGGTCGGGCCGCGTGGTCAACATCTCGAGCGGCGCCGGGCTGCGCTACAGCCTGACCGGCATTCAAGCCTACGCTGCGGCCAAGGCCGGGCAGATCGGCCTCACCCGCCAGCTCGCGTTCGAGCTGGGACCTTACGGCATCACCGTGAACAGCATCGCCCCCGGCTTCGTCCGCTCCAACCCGGCGAGCGAGCGTCAGTGGCACGCGATGAAGGCCGAAGGTCAGGCTGCGCTGATCGAGAGCATGGCGACCCGGCGCCTCGGCTCGGTGGACGACATCGTCCATGCCGTCCTCTTCTTCGCGTCCGGGCAGTCGGGCTGGATCACCGGCCAGACCCTCTCCGTGGACGGGGGGCGGCTGTGACACCGGCCGGGTATCTGGAGGCTCATTGCGATCGCTTCGTCGACGAGCTCCACGCCTTCGTCCGCATCCCCAGTATCAGCACCGACCCCGCCTATGCCGGGTCGATCGAGGAAGCCGCGCGCTACGTGGCGGCCCGGATGGAGAGCGCGGGCCTGGAGAACGCGGCCCTCCTGCCGACGGAGGGCCACCCCCTGGTCTATGCCGACTGGTTGCACGCCGGCGACGCGCCGACGGTGCTGGTTTACGGCCACTACGACGTGCAGCCGGCCGATCCGTTGGCGGACTGGACGAGCCCGCCCTTCGAGCCCGAGGTGCGGGACGACCGGCTCTACGGCCGTGGCGTCTCGGACGACAAGGGACCGATGTTCATCCCGGTTTGCGTGGCGGAAGCCTTCCTGCGGACCGGCGAGCGCCTGCCCGTCAACCTCAAGTTCGTGATCGAGGGCGAGGAGGAGATGGGGAGCGCCCATCTCGCAGCCGGGGTACGGCGCTATCGCGACCGCCTGCAGGCCGACCTGGTTCTCTCGGCGGACGGTGCGCAGTGGCGGCCCGACCTCGTCACCGTGAACGTCGCCAGCCGCGGCATCGTGTCCCTCAACCTCTCCCTGACGACGGCCGCCAAGGATCTCCATTCGGGCCGCTACGGCGGCACCGTCGCCAACGCCGCGCACGCGCTGGGCCGCCTCGTGGCGAGCTTCCACGACGAGACGGGTCGCGTCGCCGTTGCCGGCTTCTACGACGACGTTCGCCCCCCGACCCGGTCGGAGCGCGAGGCGATGGCGGCTATTCCGTTCGACGAGGCGGCCTATCTCGCCGCGGTCGGCGCGCAGGCTCCGGTCGGCGAGCCCGGCTACTCCACGCTGGAGCGCCAGTGGCTCCGCCCCACTCTCGACGTCAATGGCCTTGGCTGCGGCTATCAGGGGCCCGGCGTCAAGACCGTGATCCCGCACAGGGCGCGAGCCAAATCTCGTGCCGGCTGGTGCCGGATCAGACGCCCCGAGCGCATCCGCACGTTGCTGAAGCGCCATTGCGAACGGCACGCGCCTTCAGGCGTCAGGCTCGCGTTTGCCGATGATGGGATCGGCATGCCGCCGGCCCGTGTTCGCGAGGACCATCCGGCGCTCGCCGTCGTCGAGGATGTGCTGGAGGAGGTGCGCGGCGCGCGCCCGCTGCGCGTCCGTATGGGAGGGTCGATCCCCATCGGCGGCATCTTCCGCACCGAGTTGGGAATCGAGACGGTGTTCTTCTCGTTTTCGACGGGAGACGAGGACTTCCACGCACCCAACGAGTTCTTCCGCCTGTCGAGCTTTCGTGACGGGCTCTTGGCCTGGGAACGCTGCTTCGAGCGGCTCGGGCAGCAGACCGCCGCGCATTACGCGCCGTTCCGCCACATCGTTTAGCTCAGCGGTCGTCACCGACCCGGTCTTGAACGTTTGTTCGTCGAGGTGTGGGCCCCTTGGGGCAGACATTTTTGCGCGGCTGATTTGACCGGGGAGCGGGCCGAGGACCTGTACGACGAGACCGGGGGCTCCTGATGCGAAGCCGCCGGCGGCCGCCGACTGCGCCCGTCGTGTGCGCGCACCCGCGCGGCGCGCGCGATGCATTGCGTTCGCGGCACCCTGCTGACACCCTCGCCCGGCGCGGCGGGTACGCGACAGGCCGAGGAGGCGGGCATGAAGGGCTACGACGGCTACACCACGATGACCTTCGCGCGCGAGCGGCGCGTGCTCACCGTGACGTTCAACCGGCCCGCCGTCCTCAACGCCGTGAGCGCGGCCATGCACAGCGAGATGGCGCGGCTCTTCTACGACATCGCCACCGATCGCGAGACCGACATCGTCGTGCTCACCGGCGCGGGGCGCGCCTTCTGCGCCGGCGGCGACATGGACTGGCTCCAGAGCGCGGTCGACGACATCTCCGTCTTCGATCAGATCGCCGTCGAGGCGAAGCGGATCGTGTTCGGCCTCCTCGACCTGGAGAAGCCGGTGATCTGCCGGCTCAACGGCGACGCGGTCGGGCTCGGGGCCACGGTCGCGCTCTTCTGCGACATCATCATCGCTGCGGACGATGCACGGATCGGCGATCTCCACGTCAATATCGGGCTCTCGGCGGGCGATGGCGGGGCGATCATCTGGCCGCAGCTCATCGGCTACCCGCGCGCCAAGGAGTTCCTGATGACCGGCCGGCTGATCGACGGCGCCGAGGCGGCGGCGCTCGGCTCGTGAACGAGGCGGTGCCGGCCGCGAGCTCGATGCCCGCGTCGAGCGGATGGTCGGCAAGCTGGAGCGGGGCGCAACCCAGGCGATCCGCTACACCAAGGTCTCGATCAACATCGGCCTCAAACAGCTCGCGCACGCGATGATGGATGCCTCCATCGCCTACGAAAGCCTGACCAACGTCTCCGCCGACCATCGCGAAGGGCTCGCGGCCTTCCGCGAGCGCCGCAAGCCCGCGTTCGGCCGCGGCCGGGGGCGCTCATGAGGCGCGCCGCAGCCGCGAAGGCCGATGCGGGGGCGCTTCCGGGATGGGACCTCTCCGACCTCTACCCCGGGCCCCGCTCGGATGAGGTCCGGCGCGACCTGGAGCAGGCCGCAGCGGCGGCGGAGGCGCTGCACGAGGAATTCGCAGGCCGGGTCGGCGACCTCGACGGCGAGATCCTGGCCGATCTGATCGCCCGCTACGAGGCGATCAAGGAGACCCTGGAGCGGCTCACGAGCTACGCCTACCTCGTCTACTGCACGGCGATGGACGACGCCGAGACGGCGCAGTTCTTCCAGACCGTTCGGGAAGAGACCACCGCCACGGAGAGCCGGCTGCTCTTCCTCACGCTCGAGCTCAACCGGATCGAGGACGACGCGCTCGCCGACAAGCTCAAGGCACCGGCGCTCGCCCGCTACGCGCCCTGGGTGCGGGACGTGCGGGCGTTTCGTCCCTTCCAGCTTTCCGACGAGGTGGAGCGGCTCCTGCTCGAGAAGCAGGTCGCCGGCCGCGCGGCCTGGATGCGGCTCTTCGACGAGACCATGGCGGCGCTGCGCTTCTCCCGGTGCGGGGCGAGGCGCTCGGCAGCGCCGAGGCGCTGAACCTGCTCTCGGACAAGGACCGCGAGGTGCGCAAGGAGGCGGCGCAGGCTTTGGGTACCGTTCTCGGCGAGAACGTCCGCACCTTTGCGCTCATCACCAACACGCTCGCCAAGGACAAGGAGATCGAGGACCAGTGGCGCGGATTCGAGCGGCCGATCTCCGCGCGCAATCTGGGTAACAGGGTCGAGGACGAGGTGGTGGACGCGCTGATCGCGGCCGTCGAGGCCGCGGCGCCGCGCCTTGCGCATCGCTACTACGCGCTCAAGGCGCGCTGGATGGGCGTGGACCGCCTCGACTACTGGGACCGCAACGCGCCGTTGCCTGAAGACGACGACCGGACGGTCGGCTGGGACGAGGCTATATCAACCGTGCTCGCGGCCTACCGCGCCTTCTCACCCGAACTTGCTGGAATCGGCCGGCGCTTCTTCGATAATGACTGGATCGACGTGCCCGTGCGCAACGGCAAATCGCCCGGCGCCTTCGCCCACCCCACGGTGCCGGGCGCCCATCCCTACCTGCTGCTCAACTATCAGGGCAAGGCGCGCGACGTGATGATTCTGGCCCACGAGCTCGGGCACGGGGTCCATCAGGTGCTGGCGGGCGGGCAGGGCCTCTTGATGGCGGAGACCCCGCTGACCCTTGCCGAGACCGCCTCGGTCTTCGGCGAACAGCTCACCTTCCGCGCCCTGCTCGATGGCGAGAGCGAGCCTGAGCGCCGCCGCGTCATGCTCGCCGGCAAGGTCGAGGACATGCTCAACACGGTGGTGCGCCAGGTCGCCTTCTGCGCCTTCGAGCGGCGCGTGCACGAGGAGCGCCGCGCCGGCGAGCTCACGCCCGAGCGCCTCTCGGAGCATTGGCTGGCGGTGCAAAGCGAGAGCTTAGGCCCGGCGCTGCGCTTCCACGACGAATACCGGTTCTACTGGGCCTACATCCCCCACTTCATCCACGCGCCCTTCTACGTCTACGCCTATGCCTTCGGCGAGATGCCTGGTGAACGCGCTCTACGCCGTCTATCGCGCCGAGCCCGCAGGCTTCGAGCAAAAATACCTGGACATGCTGCGGGCAGGCGGCAGCCTCAGGCACCGGGAGCTGTTGGCCGCCCGTTCGGCCTCGACGCGAGCGAGCCTGCATTCTGGTCGCGCGGCCTGGACGTGATCGCGGGCTTCGTCGACGAGCTGGAGGCGGCGCTCTAAACCGGATTCTAAATCCGTTCGGAGAGCCAGATCGCGAGCCGGGTGCCGCGCTTGACGGCGGCGCCGAGCGCCTCGTAGCCGGGCGCCCGCTCCGCCCCGTGGGCGAGGCCGGTCTGCGCGGTGCCGGGCCTCGTCGGCGCCGAACTCCTCAAGCGTCTGGCGCAGTTCGGCCTCGTCCTCGCCGAGGCGCCTGGGCCTGGCCCGCGTAGTGCTGCTCGATCACCTCCTCGACGGCGACGGTGCACGCCATCGCCGCCCGCTCGCCGAGCAGCGCGCTCGCCGCACCCAGCGCATAGCCTGCGACGTGCCACGACCGGGGAGAGTGCGGTCGGCCGCACCCGGCGCTCGACCAGCAGCGTGTCGAAGGTATCCAGATGCGCCTGCTCCGCCTCGGCCATTTCGCGGATGGCGGGCGCGGCGCCGCTGCGGCCCAGCACCGCGAGCTGGCCGTCGTAGATCCGCTTGGCGCCGTACTCGCCGGCGTGATCCACGCGGATCATGCGGGCGATCGTCTCCTCTGGCGCGGGGTCGCCGGGGAGCCGGTCCTCGCCCGTGACCGCGGGCCCGCGCCTCTTCGCGCTTCTCTTCGTCGTTCATGCGCGCGCCCTCCACAGCCGGACCGCGCCCAAGGCCGCCAACGCGGCGAGCGCGACGGAGGCGATGGCGTTCCACCCCGCGAGCGAGACGCCGATCAGCGACCAGGGCACCTCGTCGCAGCGCGTGAGCGGCGCCGCCATGACCTGGGCCCTGATGTCCTCGATCGTGCCGCCGCTCATCGGCGCGGCGCAGCTGCTCGCGAACCAGCCCTGCTCGACACCCACATGGTAGACCCCGTAACCGGCGGTCACCAGAAGGGCGAGGCCGCAGAGCGCGAGCAGCGCCATCCGCGCCCGGCCGCCGGTGACGACGGCGGCGGCGAGCCCCAGCCCGAAGACGGCGAAGTGGGGATAGCGCTGGATCAGCAAAGCGGACAGGGCGCGAGGCCGCCCACGTGCTGGGAGAGATAGGCGCCGAGAAGCAGCGCGGCGCTCGCCGCCGCGACGAGCAGCGGGATCGCGCGGCCGCCGACCCACCGCTGCATCGCCGCTCCCAAGGGGCTAGCCCGCCGCCGCCGGCCGCCGCCGAAGGAACGTGGTGCTGGTCATGGTCATGACCGCCTCGTCGCGCTGGTTGAGCACGTCCATCCGGTAGCGCACGATGCCGCGCTCGGGCTTGGATTGCGACGCCCGCACCTCGAGAATCTCGCCGGTGGAGCGGATCGTGTCGCCGGGGCGAACCGGCTGGAGCCAGCGAAGCTCTTCGACGCCGGGCGAACCCAGGACGATCTCGGGTGCGAACACCCGCGCCTGGATCATCATGCGGAGCCCCGTGGCGATGGTCTGGATGCCGCTCGCGATGATCCCGCCGTAGGGCCCGGCCTCGGCGTAGGCGGCGTCGATATGGAAGGGCTGCGGATCGTACTGAAGGCGAAGTCGATAATCTCCGCCTCGCTCAGGGTCTTGCCCGACGACTCGAACCGCATGCCGGGCGCCATATCCTCGAAATACCAGTTGTACATGGGAACTCCCGATGGCGAGTGACTAATGTAGGGAGCGTGCGGCAGGGCGCCAAGCGCGGGCGTCTCAATCGCCCGCGGGCGCGAATACCCCCACCTCGCCCCGGCCCTCTCCGCCTGTTGTTCAGCGCGCAGAGGTGCCGGAAGACCTCCGTATCGAGTTTCGGGTCATGTTGCCGCCGCCCGCGCGAGCCTCTCGATCCTGGCCCAGTCACCGGCCGCGACGGCGTCTCTTGGTGCGATCCAGCTGCCGCCGACGCAGAGCACGTTCGGGAGTGACGAGGTAGTCGGCGGCGTTGCGGGCGTCGATGCCGCCGGTTGGGCAGAAGCGGATCTGTGGCAAGGCGGCGGCCCAGGCGGCCAGGACCGGTGGCCCGCCGTTCGGGCCGGCGGGGAAAAACTTCAGCACGTCGAGGCCGCGCTCGAGCGCGCGCATCGCCTCGCCCGGGGTCGCGACGCCGGGCAGCATCGGCAGGCCGGCATCCTCGGCGGCGTCGAGCAGGCTGTCTGGTGAAGCCGGGCGAGACGCCGAACCGGGCCCCGGCGGCGACCGCGGCGCGCACGTCCTCAGGCGTCAGCAGCGTCCCGGCGCCGACGATCGTGTCGGGGGCCGCCTCGGTCATCGCCCGGATGGCGTCGAGGGCGGCCGGCGTGCGCAATGTGACCTCGAGCACCCTGAGCCCGCCGCGGGACAGCGCCCGCGCCAGTGGCGCGGCGTGGGCGGTCTCCTCGACGGTCAGGACCGGGATAACCGGGGCGAGCCGGCAGATCGCTTCGGCGTTCATCCCTCAAGCTCCCTGATGCGGGCGACCAGCCCGGCCGTCGATTGGTCGAGCCCGGCGTCGGCTCCGTCCTCGCCGCGCATGACCGGGGCCAGGCGTTGCGCGAGCGCCTTGCCGAGTTCGACACCGAACTGGTCGAAGGAATTGATGTCCCATATGGCCCCCATCGTGAACACCTTGTGCTCGTAGAGCGCGATCAGCCGGCCGAGCGCGAACGGGTCGAGCTGGCGGTGCAGGATGGTCGTAGACGGCCGGTCGCCCGGGAAGGTCCGGTGCGGCGCGAGGCGGTCGGCCTCGGCCGCCGTCAGCCCGGGGCGGGCCTCGGCTTGCGCGCGGCCGAAGGCCAGTGCCGCGCTCTGCGCCAGGCAATTGGCAAGCAAGAGCCGATGGTGCTCCGTGTCGGCATCGCGCGGCCGGGCGGCGGCGATGAAGTCGACGGGGATCACGTCGGTACCCTGGTGCAGGAGCTGGAAGAACGAGTGCTGCGCGTTGGTGCCCGGCTCGCCCCAGACGACCGGGCCGGTGGCGCAGGGGTGGGCGCTGCCGTCCTGCGTGACGCACTTGCCGTTCGATTCCATTTCGAGCTGCTGGACATAGGCCGGGAAGCGCTCGAGCCGCTGGTCGTAGGGGATCAGCGCCACGGTCGGCCAGCCCATCGCGTTGCGCCGCCAGATGCCGGCAAGCGCGAACAGCACCGGCAGGTTCTCTTCAAGGGCCGCCTCGCGGAAATGCCGGTCCATCGCGGCGGCCCCGGCAAGAAAGGCCCGGAACCGCCTGGCGCCGATGGCAATGGCCAGGCTCAGCCCGATCGCACTCCAGAGCGAGTAGCGCCCGCCGACCCAGTCCCAGAAGCCGAAGACCCGCTCCGCGGGGACGCCGAACTCGGCGCAGGCCGCGAGATTGGTCGAGACCGCCGCCATGTTGTCTGCTGCGTGACCGCCCAGCCAGGCCCGGGCGGAGCGGGCATTGGTCATCGACTCGAGCGTCGTGAAGGTCTTCGACGCGACGATGACCAGCGTTGTTGCCGGGTCGAGCCCTCGGAGCGTGTCGGCCAGATGCGCCCCGTCGACATTCGAGACGAAGTGCACGCGGGGTCCGTCATGGTCGGGCGACAGCGCCCGCACGGCCATGGCGGGGCCGAGATCGGAGCCGCCGATGCCGATGTTGATGACGTCGGTGAAGCTGCCGGCGCGCACGCCCTCGGCGAAGGCGAGGACATCGGCGCGCGCACCCTCGACATCATCGCCCGGCGGCGCGCGCCGCGCCGCCGCGCAGCGCCATGTGGAGCAGCCGCCCGGCCCTCGGTCCGGTTGACCGGCGCGCCCGCAAACATCGCCTCGCGCCGGCCCTCGACATCCGCCGCCCGGGCAAGCGCGAGGAGCGCATCGAGCGCTGCGGCATCGAGCTTTTCCTTCGAGACGTCGATGCTCAGGTCCTCGAAGGCGAAGGAGAGCCGCTTGAACCGTGCCGGATCATCGGCGAACAGCGTGCGCAGATGGATCGGGCGCAGGCGCGCGGCCTCGCGGTGAACCCTCTCCCAGGCGGCTTCGAGCGGGGTCATGATCCCCTAGACAACGACCGCGGCACCGGTTTCCGCTGGGCCGACATTGCGGCGGAAGGCGGCGAAGAGCTCGCGCCCGATGCCGCAGGCATTGGCCGAGAGATCGGCCTGCGCCGGCGCGCGCCCGGCGAATTCCGCCGGATCGCCGAGCACGTCGAGCCGGCCCGCTGCGGCGTCGAGCCGGAGCATATCGCCGTCGCGCACCCGCGCAATCGCCCCGCCCGCCGCGGCCTCGGGCGTGACATGGATGGCCGCGGGCACCTTGCCCGACGCGCCGGACATGCGCCCGTCGGTGAGCAGCGCCACACGGAAGCCGCGATCCTGCAAGACGCTGAGGACCGGCGTCAGCGAGTGCAGCTCGGGCATGCCGTTGGCCTGCGGGCCCTGGAAGCGCAGCACGCAGATAAAATCGCGCTCGAGCTCGCCATTGCGGAACGCGGCCTTGATCTCTTCCTGATCCTGGAACACCCGGGCCGGGGCCTCGATCGACATGGTGCTCGGGCTTGACCGCCGAGGTCTTGATCACCGCCTGGCCGAGATTGCCGGTCAGCACGGCCAGCCCGCCGGTGCGCTGGAACGGATCGGCCGCGGGGCGCAGGATCCTGTCGTTCAGGCTCGTGCGCGCACCCTCGCGCCAGGCGAGCCCATCGTCGCCCAGCACCGGCTCCAGGGTGTAGCGGGCCAGACCGTCGCCGGCGACGGTGCGGACGTCGCCGTGCAGGAGCCCGGCCTCGAGCAGCTCGCCGATCATGAAGCCGAGCCCGCCGGCGGCGTGGAAATGGTTCACGTCGGCCAGTCCGTTGGGATAGACCCGCGCCATCAGCGGCGTGACGGCGGAGAGTTCCGCCATGTCGGACCAGTCGATCAGCACGCCCGCGGCACGGGCCATCGCCACGAGGTGCAGGGTCAGATTGGTCGACCCGCCCGTGGCGTGCAGGCCGACCATTCCATTGACGAAGGCGCGCTCGTCGAGCACCGCGCTGACGGGCGTGTAGGAATTGCCGGTCGCGGTGATCTCGAGCGCCCGCCGGGCTGCCGCTCGGGTCAGCGCCTCGCGGAGCGGCGTGCCGGGATTACGAAGCTCGCGCCGGGCAGGTGCAGGCCCATGAACTCCATCAGCATCTGGTTCGAGTTCGCCGTGCCATAGAACGTGCAGGTGCCTGCGCCGTGATACGAGGCCATCTCGGCGGCCATCAGCTCGTCTCGGCCGATCTCGCCGCGGGCGAAGCGCTGGCGCACGGCGGCCTTCTCATCGTTCGGCAGGCCCGAGGTCATCGGCCCCGCCGGCGCGAAGATCGCCGGGATATGGCCGAAGGTGGCTGCCGCGATCACAAGCCCGGGGACGATCTTGTCGCAGACGCCGAGGAAGATCGCAGCGTCGAAGCAGTTGTGCGACAGCGCCACGCCCGCCGCCAGTGCGATCACATCGCGGCTGAAGAGCGAGAGCTCCATGCCCGGCTGGCCCTGGGTGACACCATCGCACATCGCCGGCACGCCGCCGGCGACCTGGGCGGTGCCACCTGCCTGCCGGGCCGCCTCGCGGATCAGCGCGGGAAAGCCCTCGAACGGCTGGTGGGCCGAGAGCATGTCGTTATAGGCGGTGACGATGCCGATGTTGCCGGCGGCGCTGCCGGTCTGGCGCGTCTTGTCCGCTTCCGGGCTGGCGGCGAAGGCGTGCGCGAGGTTGCCGCAGGAGAGATGCGCCCGCGCCGGCCCGGCGTCAGCGGCCCGGGCCATGCGCTGGAGTATGCCGTGCGGAGGGTCCGGCTCCGCGCGCGGATCCGCTCGGTCACCCTGTGCACGGTATCGTTCAGTGGCATCGGGTTCTCCCGGTCATTGCCTCACGGCGCCCAGTAGACGGTGGCGGGGTTCGGCCCGTCGAGGACCAGCCGGACCGGGGCATCGGCAGGGCCAGCCGCAGCCCTTGCCCCCTCAAGCGCCGCACGTTTGCCCGCGCCATGGATCAGCACGAAGCACCGGCCCGCCCCGGTCAGCGCCGGCGCGGTCAGGGTGATGCGCTCCTCTGGCGCGCCGGGGGCGTGTAACCGCAGGGCCGGAGAGCCGCATTCCGCCGAAAGCGCCTCGTCCAGGCGGTCGGCACCGGGGAAGAGTGAGGCGATGTGCAGATCCTCCCCCATCCCCAGCACGCAGGCATCGAGCGGCAGGAGCGCCGAGAGTGCCTGCTCGTCGTTGAGCGCCACGAACCGCGCCGCGCGGGCCGGGCCGGCGAAAAACGTTCCGTCGAGCAGGCGCCGGTTCGAGCGCGGATGATCGGCGGGGACGCAGCGCTCGTCGGTGAGCGTCACCGCAACAGCCGCCCAGTCGAGCGCATGGCCGCCGAGCGCGGACAGGAACGCCGCCGGGGTGGTGCCGCCTGGCACCGCCAGCGCGGCGCGGCCGGTGCCTCGAATCGCCGCCTCCAGCACGCCGCGATCTCGCCGGCCAGAAGACGGGCCAGCGCGCCCCGGTCCGCGGCCTCGACAATCCGCGTCACGCCGCGACCGCGCGCCAGCGCCGGCCGTCGCGATGCATCAGCATCAGCGCATCTTCAGGGCCCGATGAATAGCTGTCATAGGATTGCGGCCGCTCGGGCGCGGCCTCCGCCGCAGCGATGATCGGATCGATCCAGCGCCAGGCCGCCTCGACCTCGTCACCGCGCATGAACAGCGTCTGGTCGCCGCGTATCACATCCATCACCAGCCGCTCATAGGCGTCCGGCATGCTCAGGCCCTCTGCACCCATGGTCTCGGCAAAGGTCATGTCGAGCGGCGCCTCGCAGAGCCGCATGCCGCCGGGGCCCGGCTCCTTGATAGTCAGTCTCAGCGTGATCCCCTCGTCGGGCTGCAGCCTGATCGCCAGCACGTTCGGACGCGTGCCACCCGCGCTCTCGGGGAAGATCGAATGTGGCGCGTCCTTGAAGACGACGGCGATCTCGGACATCCGCGCCCGTAGCCGCTTTCCGGTGCGCAGATAGAACGGCGCCCCGTTCCAGCGCCAGTTGGCGATCTCCGCCTTGATCGCCACGAAGCTTTCAGTGCGCGATCCGGGGTTCTCCGCATCCTCGCAATAGCCCGCCTCGCCATTGATACCGCGATACTGGCCGCGCACCACGTCGCCAAGCCCGTCCAGCGGTTTCAGGCTGCGCAGCACCTTAAGCTTCTCGTCGCGCACCGCATCCGGCTCAAAATGCGCCGGCGGCTCCATGGCGATGAGGCAGAGCAGTTGCAGAAGATGGTTCTGCATCATGTCCCGAATCGCGCCGTTCCGGTCATAATAGGCGCCCCGGCCGCCGACACCGACCCGCTCGGCGACGGTGATCTGCACATGGTCGACATGGCGCGCGTTCCAGATCGGTTCGAACAGCGCATTGGCAAAGCGCAGCGCCATCAGGTTCTGCACCGTCTCCTTCCCGAGATAGTGGTCGATCCGGTAGATCTGGCGCTCTTCGAACAGCGTCGCGAGCTGGCGGTTCAGCGCCTGCGCGCTCTCGAGATCGCGGCCCAGCGGCTTCTCGACGACCAAGCGCGTGTCCGGCGTCCGGCAGCCACTCGTCGCCAGCCGTTCGCTGATCGGGCCGAATAATTGCGGCGCCACCGAAAGGTAGAAGGCCCGCATGCGCTCCGAGCCCTCGAGCCTGTCGCAGAGTGAAGCCCAGCCGCCCTCGCCCTCCGCATCGATGCGCACATAGTCGAGCATGGCGAGGAAGACTGCCAACTGATCGGGATCGAGCTTGCCCGGCCCCGCATGATTCCTGAGCGCCGCCTCGGCCATATGGCGAAAGCCGTCGGCGTCGAGCTCTCTTCGGGCAGCGGCAATGATCCTCGAACCCTGCAACGCCTGCCCGCCGAGCATCCGGCGATAGAGCGCGGGCAGCAGCTTGCGCTGCGCAAGATCGCCAGTGCCACCAAAGACCACAAGATCGAACGGATCGACCGGAATGACTCGCGCAACCATGATCAGTCCACCTCAAACAGATTTAGCCCACATATTTCACCAGAACCCTTGTGAGAAATGGGGGCTAAATCTCATGCCTCCAAGGCGGGTTCGCCCCGGCTCGGGAAACGGTGATCGCAGCGACCTGTGCGCCAAAGCGTATGGCTTCGCGCATCCGGTCCGGATCGATGGCGGCCAGGGAGTCCTTGATGAGCAGTCCGAGCTCCGCGAGCTTGGCCAGTACGCCCGCATTGAACGTATCGCCCGCACCGATCGTGTCGACGACGTCGACGCGGTCAACCGGAACCGAGACCTTGGTGCCGTGCTTCAGGAAGGCGGTGGCGCCCTCGCCGCTGCGCGTCAGGATCACGACAGATGCCCCGGCCTGGCGCACGAAATCCAGTTTTTCGAACAGCGATTGCGGACCGGGGTAAATCCAGTTCAGATCCTCGTCCGAAACTTTCACGATGTCCGACAACGCGATCATCCGATCCAGACGGTCGCGATATCGCCTGATGTCCCGGATAAAGCTTGGGCGGATATTCGGATCGAGCATGACAACACGGGCCGCGGCCTCGCGCTTTTGCAGTGCGGCGTAGGCCTCGGCACCGGGCTCAAAGACCAGACTGATGCCGCCAAAGTAGAGCGTGCTGACTTCGTCGGGCAGCATGGGCATGTCGGCCCGGTCGAGCATCCGTCCGGCCGAGTTTTCGTCGTAGAACGTGTAGGAGGCATGGCCGTCCGTGAGCTGTACGAAAGCGAGCGTGGTGGGACGGTCGGAGGTGACAAGCAGCGATGTATCCACATGGTTCGCGTGAAGCGATGCGATCAATTGCTGGCCGAACAGATCGGTGGAAAGCCCGGTCAGCATTCCTGTCTGCACGCCCAGTCGCCCAAGCGCGATCGCGGTGTTGAAGACCGCACCACCGACGTGCGGCACGAAACCGTCGTGCCCCGACACGGTCGGTGTCGGGATCATGTCGATCAGAGCTTCGCCGCAGCAAAGGAGCATAGGATCATGCCTCCACAGCGTCGAAGAACCGGTGCAGGGCTTCGCGCGGACCCCTGGACCAGAGCTCTTCAAGCTGCCGTGCGAAGGCTTCCGCCAACGGTTTGCTCCGGCAGAGGTCACCAAAGACCTCGGAGAGACCGAGGAACGCCATGGGATCGCTCCGAGCGGCCCGGGCTGCAGAGGTCAACTGATCGCTCCTCGGGTCTTGGAGGGCGATCCCGGTGTCGGCAGCGCCGGCAATGGCAACACCGGTGATGGACTCGGGTGCACCCGGGTCCGACGGCACGATCTCGCAGGATTGCAGGCCGAACCGATGGCTCAGTTGCGCTGAAAGCTCCATGCAGCGTGCGATGGGGTGATCCAGCCGGAACTTGATCAGCTTCTCGCTGACCGCCAGCGACACCAGCCTCTGCGCAGACTGCCGCGACACACCCAGCTTGCGGGCGATCTCGTCCTGGGTGTTGCCCGCGACATAATAGAGCCATCCGGCCCGGGCCGCGTCGTCCAGGCGGTTGCCGCCGCCGTTGCTCCTAGCCCGCATTTCTCACCAGGGTCATGGTCTGCGCGGCGCTTTCAGGCCGACAGAGCAGGAAAGCCGCGTAGCGCGATGTGGTGCATCGGGCAAGTGGCTTGACGCACTCTGTCGGCCTGAAAGCGCCGCCCTTCGGGTCGCGCCCAGGCGCCCGCCCGCGGCGTCACGGGCCTCAACCGTAGTCCCCGCTACGCTTTTCGGCCCGCTCCTGGCGGATCGAACGCCTGGACGCGACGCAGGCCGTGACCATGGTGAGAAATGCGGGCTAGCCATGCTTGCCTGTCACGCCCTCAGTTCAGGCGCCATTAAGTAAAACTGTCCCAGTTGTCAAAAACCGGTACGTCCGCAGGTGTTTCGTCGCGCACCCGAGCGACATCGGCGATATGCGATCCGCCCACGTAGCGCCAGACGTTCATGCCGGCGGCCAGCCCCGCTTCGATGCCCGCAGCACTGTCCTCGATCACCAGGCAGCGCTCCGGCGGCGTCGACATCTCGCGGGCGGCAAAGAGGAAAAGGTCGGGCGCCTCAACCGGCCTCGAACTAGGCGTCGCGCGCCGCCGCCATGCGCTCGAAACCCCGCTCCAGGTCGGCGATGAGATCGTCCGGGTCCTCAAGCCCCGCGTAGATGCGGAGCAGCGGATAGGCCGGATCCCAGCGGGTCGCATCGCGGAGCTTCCAGGGATAGGTGGGCAGCGCCAGGCTCTCGTAGCCGCCCCAGGAATAGCCGAGGCCGAAGAGCGCGAGGGAATCGAGGAAGGCATCGACCGCAGGCTCCGGCACCGGCTCCAGCACCACGCCGAAGAGGCTCGATGCGCCCGAGAAATCGCGCTTCCACAAGGCGTGGCCGGGGTCGTCCTCCAACGCGGGGTGGAGCACCTGGCGGACCTCCGGCCTCTCGCGGAACCAGCGGGCGAGCGCGAGGCCCGTCTCCTGGTGCCGCTGCAGCCGGACGGAAAGCGTGCGCAGGCCGCGCAAGCCCAGATAGCAGTCGTCGGGGCCGGGTGCCGCGCCAAGCTCCTCGAAGATACGGCGGAGCGCCTCGACATGGGCCTCGGTGGTGGTGACCGCGCCCAGCATCGCGTCCGAATGGCCCACGATGTACTTGGTGCCGGCCTGGATCGAGATATCCGCGCCCAACACCAGCGGCTGGCAGAAAAGCGGCGAGGCCCAGGTATTGTCCACGACGAGGACCGCGCCCCGCTCATGGGCGGCAGCCGCGAGCGCCGGAAAGTCCTGAACCTCGAAGGTAAGCGAGCCCGGCGATTCGCCGACCACCACGCTGGTGTTGGCCCGCATCAGGTCAGCGATGCCGGCGCCGATGCAGGGGTCGTAGAAGGTGGTCTCGACCCCCATGCGCTTCAGCAGGCCGTTCGCGAGGCTCCGCGTCGGGCCGTAGGCGCTGTCGGTCATCAGCACGTGGTCGCCGCTCTTCACGAAGGCGAGCAGCGCCGCCACGATCGCCGCCTTGCCGGAGCCGAACAGGTAGGTCCGGTAGCCCTTCTCCAGCGTGGCGATGGAATCCTGCAGCGGGAAGGTCGTGGGCGTGCCGTAGCGGCCGTAATAGGTCTTGCCGTACTCGCGCGGGCCGAACGTGGCTTCCTTCAGCGCCGCCGCCGACTCATGCAGGATCGTCGATGCGTGATAGACGGGCGGGTTGACCACACCGTGGTTCGCCGCCGGGTCGCGGCCGAGCACCGAGAGCAGGGTCTCGTCCCGGTAGCGCCCCTTGTCGCCGCTATCCTTGGTCATGGCTTGGCCGTGCGGCCGTGAACGCGCGACCGATCAAATGTCCGCGAAGCAATGCGTTTCCGCAGCCCCTCCGGGATGCGTCACCGCACCCTGGTAGGCGGGGCCCACGGTCACCGCGTACTTCCAGAGCACGCCCGCCTGATAGTCGTGCGAGCGCGGCGCCCAGGACTTGCGGCGCTCCGCGAGCTCCGCATCGGAGAGCGCGACGCTGAGCTCGCCGCTGGCCGCGTCGACGGTCACCTGGTCGCCGTCGCGCAGCAGGGCGATGGGGCCGCCCACCGCAGCTTCCGGCCCGACATGGCCGATGCAGAAGCCCCGCGTCGCGCCCGAGAACCGGCCGTCGGTGATAAGTGCCACCTCCTCGCCCTTGCCCTGGCCGTAGATCTGCGAGGTGACGGCCAGCATCTCGCGCATGCCGGGGCCGCCCTTCGGCCCCTCGTAGCGGATGACGATCACGTCGCCCGAGCGGTAGTCGCGGCTGACGATGGCCTTCATCGCCTCTTCCTCGGTGTCGAAGCAGCGCGCCGGCCCGACATGGCGGAGCCGCGAGAGGCCGGCGACCTTCACGATCGCCCCTTCCGGCGCGAGATTGCCGTTGAGCCCCACCACGCCGCCAGTGGGCGAGAGTGGTGCAGACGTCGGCACCACCACGTCCTGCTCGGTGGGGAACCTGACATCGGCGAGGTTCTCGGCAAGCGTGCGGCCTGTCACGGTCATGCAGTCGCCGTGGAGGTAGCCACCCTCAAGCAGCGCCTTGAGCACGATGGGCACGCCGCCCACCTCGAACAGGTCCTTCGCGACGTAGCGGCCGCCCGGCTTGAGGTCGGCGATATAGGGCGTGCGCTTGAACACCTCCGCCACCGCGGAGAGGTCGAAGTCGATCCCCGCCTCGTGCGCGATCGCGGGCAGATGCAGCCCGCGTTGGTCGAGCCGCCGGTCGCCGCCACCACCGTCGCCGCGTTCTCCATCGCCTTGCGGGTGACGATGTCGCGCGGGCGGAGGTTCTTCTCGATCAGGTCCATGACGCAGGTGCCCGAGGCCACGGCGAACTCGTCGCGGGATTCGTAGACCGCCGGCGCGCCGGCGGAGTGCGGGCAACGCAAGGCCGATCGCTTCCGAGACGCAGGCCATGGTGTTGGCGGTGAACTGCCCGCCGCAGGAGCCGCCGGAGGGACAGGCCACCGCCTCGATCTCGGCGAGGTCCTCCTCGGTCACGCTGCCCTCGTTGAGCTTACCGTAATACTCGTAGACATCCATGATCGTGACGTCCTTGCCGCGAAAGCGCCCCGGCAGGATGGAGCCGCCGTAGAGGAAGACCCCCGGCACGTTGAGCCGCACCAGCGCCATCATCATGCCCGGCAGCGACTTGTCGCAGCCGGCGATGCCCACCAGCGCGTCGTAGGAGTGCCCGCGCATGGTGAGCTCGACCGAGTCCGCGATCACGTCGCGCGAGACGAGCGAGGACTTCATGCCCTGGTGGCCCATGGCGATGCCGTCGGTCACCGTGATCGTGGTGAACTCGCGCGGCGTGCCGCCCGCCTCGTCCACGCCCGCCTTCGCAGCCTGCGCCTGGCGGCGGAGCGTGATGTTGCAGGGCGCGGTCTCGTTCCAGGTGGTCGCGACGCCCACGATGGGCCGGCTCACCGCCTGGCGGGAGACGCCCATGGCGTAGAAGAACGCCCTGTGTGCGGCGCTCTTGGGCCCTTCGGTGATGTGCCTGCTCGGCAGCTTCGACTTGTCGAATTTCCTGCTCATGGCGCCCTTCCCTTGCGTACCGCCCACTATTGCAGGGTCGGCGCAATATCTGCTGCGCGGACCCGCCCGTCAGGCCGGGCCCGCCGGCGCACGGCTTACTCGCCCCCGTGGGCTGCGGTCAAGCCGCGAACATCGCCGCGGCGATGTCAACACGCCGTTACGACGCCGCGATCCGCTCCAGCGCCGCCTCGAGCCGGGCTTGTGCCCTGCGCGCCTCGTCCAGCCGGCCGCGCTGTTCCTCGACCACGTGCGCCGGCGCCCGCGCGAGGAACTGCTCGTTATCGAGCTTGCGCTCCAGCTTGTCGCGCTCCTTGCCGACCTTGCCGAGCTCACGGTCGAGCCTCGCACGCTCCTTGTCGAACTCGATCACGCCGGCGAGCGGGAGCACGATCGTCGCCTCGTCCAGCATCATCTGCACCGAGCCGGACGGCACCTCGCCATCTAGCACTCGACCTCGCTGAGCCGGGCGAGGCGCGCGACCACGTCCCGATGGCGGCCCAGGCGCGCCGCCGTCTCCGGCCCGGCCCCGCGCAGCCCGAGCGCGATGCGCGCGCCTGCGGGAACGTTCATCTCGGCACGCACGGCGCGCACCGCGGTGACGAGCCGCACCACCCAGTCCATTCCTGCGCGGCGTCGGAGTCGCCGATGCTTTCGTCGAGCACTGGCCAAGGCGCCGTGATCAGGGTGCCCGCCCTTCCCTCGTCGATCCGGCCCCAAAGCTCCTCCGAGACGAAGGGCATGAAGGGATGGAGGAGGCCGAGGATCGTGTCCAACACCCAGGCGGCGGTGGCGCGGGTTTCGTCCTTCCCCGGCCCGTCGGGGCCGGAAAGCGTCGGCTTGGAGAACTCCAGGTACCAGTCGCAGAAGACATCCCAGGTGAAGTGGTAGACCGCGCCCGCCGCTGCGTCGAAGCGGTAGGCATCGAGCGCTGCGGTCACCTCGCGGGCGGCGCGGGCGGCCTCGCCCACGATCCAGCGGTTGATCTGGCCCTCACAGCGGGCGGGATCGAAGCCGGCGTCGGGTTCGCACCCGTTCGCCTCGCAGAAGCGCGCGGCGTTCCAGAGCTTGGTGGCGAAGTTGCGGTAGCCGGCGACGCGGCTCTCGGCGAGCTTGATGTCGCGCCCCTGCGCCTCCATCGCGGCCAGCGTGAAGCGCAGCGCGTCGGCGCCGTACTTGTCGATCAGCGCCAGCGGGTCGATCACGTTGCCCTTGCTCTTGGACATCTTCTGCCCCGTCTCGTCGCGCACCAGCGCATGGATGTAGACGGTGCGGAAGGGGACATCGCCCATGAAGTGAAGCCCAAGCATCACCATCCGGGCGACCCAGAAGAAGATGATGTCGAAGCCCGTGATCAGGTCGCTGTTGGGGATAGTAGGTCTCGAGCGCATCGGTGCGCTCGGGCCAGCCGAGGGTCGAGAACGGCCAGAGGCCCGAGCTGAACCAGGTGTCCAGCACGTCCTCGTCGCGCGCGAGCGGCTCGGGCCTGCCGTAGTGCTGCGCCGCCTGCTCCTCGGCCTCTGCCTCGATGTCGCGGCGACGAAGACCTGGCCGTCGGGGCCGTACCACGCCGGGATGCGATGGCCCCACCAGAGCTGGCGCGAGATGCACCAGGGCTGGATGTTGCGCATCCACTCGAAATAGGTGTTCTCCCAACGCGCGGGCACGAAGCGGATGCGGCCGTCCTCTACCGCCTCGATCGCGGGCTCGGCGAGGGTCTTGGCATCGACGTACCACTGGTCGGTCAGCCACGGCTCGATGACCGCGCCCGAGCGGTCGCCGTGGGGCACGGTGTGGACGTGCGGCTCCACCTTTCGATCAGGCCCTCGGCCTTCAGATCGGCGAGCACGCGCGCGCGCGCCTCCATCCGGTCGAGGCCGCGATAGGCCTCCGGCGCGTTGTCGTTGATCCGGGCCTCGGCGTCGAACACGTTGACGATGTCGAGGTCGTGGCGGCGGCCCACCTCGAAGTCGTTGAAGTCGTGGGCCGGGGTGATCTTCACCGCAGCCGGACCCCTGCTCGGGATCGGCGTACTCGTCGGCGACGATGGGCAGCGGCGGCCGACGAGCGGCAGCAGGGCGTCGCTGCCGACGAGGCCCCGATAGCTCTCCTCCGGGTGCACGGCGACGGCGGTATCGCCCAGCATGGTCTCGGGCCGGGTGGTGGCGACGACGATGTGCGCCCCGGGCCGGCCTGCGATGGGATAGCGGACGTGCCAGAGCTTGCCGTCCCGCATCTCGCGCGGCTCAACCTCCAGATCGGAGATCGCCGTGCCCAGCACCGGGTCCCAGTTGACCAGGCGCTTGTCGCGATAGATGAGGCCCTGGCGGTAGAGGGTGACGAAGACCTCGATCACCGCCCGGCTCAGGCCCTCGTCCATGGTGAAGCGCTGCGCGGACCAGTCGAGGAGACGAGAGGCGGAGATGGCGCAGACCGCACACGAAGCACGCCGATTTCCGCCTTCCAGGACCAGACCCGTCGATGAACGCCTCGCGGCCGAGGGCACGGCGGTCCGTCCCCTCCTCCGCCAGCTGGCGCTCGACCACCATCTGCGTCGCGATCCCGCATGGTCCATGCCCGGCTGCCAGAGCGCGTTGCGCCGGTCTTGCGGCGAAGCGGGTGAGCACATCCTGCAACGTGTTGTTGAGCGCATGCCCCATGTGCAGGCTGCCGGTGACGTTGGGCGGCGGCATCATCACGCACCACGGCGCGCTCTCGCCGGGCCCGCCGGCGAAGCCGCCGCTCTTCTCCCAGAGATCGTAAAGGCGGCCCTCGAAATCGGCAGGCCGATAGGTCTTCTCAAGCATCGTCGTCTCGTAACCGTGTGTCGGGATGGGCTATGGGCTAGTAGTGCTAGTAAGGGGTAGGCGTGAATGAACGCACCCTTGGGGACGCTCTCACTCGGGCTCGGAGCGGCGCGTAGCCCGTTCGAGCTCGCGCTGTACAAGGCGCTCGACGATCGGCGGCATGTGCGTGTCGAGCCACGTCTGGAGCATCGGCCTGAGCGCCTCCAACATCTGCTCGTCAGTGGCCTTGCTGCCTTCGCCGGTCGGCCGGGGCGGTCGCTCGCCGGAGGGCGGAAACGAGAACGCTGGCGCGCCCTCGGCGGCCTGTCCTCGCTGAATCACATTGCCCTGCTCGTCGACCACGTCGACCAGATCGAGCACGTCATCGCCCCCGGAAGGCTTGGGCGCGGGCGGGGGCGAAGGTGGGGCCAAGGTCGCTGCGCCTGCGTCCGCGCTCCGCCCGCGGCTCTCGCCCTCCGAGACGATCCGGCCGATCGACTCCAGGATCTGCTCCTTCGATAGGTCGTCGCTGGGCTTTCGGTTGGTCATGGCCCCGTGCCGGCGGGCGCGTGACGCGGCTCGGCTCCGAGCCTAGGTTATTCCGGTCACGATTGCCACCGCGCGCACCGATTCCGGGCAGCGGCGGTCGCCTTGGGCCGCCCTGGCTTATAATGTTCGGAGAGAGTCGCTCGAGGAGGAGCGGGACCACTTGCCGGTATCCACGCTGGAACAGCGCTGCGGCGAAATCGGCCTGAAGATGACCGAACAGAGGCGCGTGATCGCGCGCGTCCTCTCGGATGCGTCGGATCATCCCGACGTCGAGGGACTCTACCGGCGCGCGACCGAGATCGACCCCCGCATCAGCCTGGCGACGGTCTATCGCACGGTCCGCCTCTTCGAGGAGTGCGGCCTGCTGGAACGCCATGACTTCCGCGACGGGCGGTCGCGCTACGAAGAACACCCCGACGAGCACCACGACCATCTGATCGACCTGACGTCGGGCAAGGTGGTGGAATTCCAGAACGAGGAGATCGAGGCGCTTCAGGCCGCCGTCGCCAAGGCGCTCGGCTACAAGCTCGTGGATCACCGGTTGGAGCTCTACGCTGTCCCGCTGGAAACACCCGAGGATTGACGCACGAAGAAGCCCATGACCGACGATGATTTCATCATGGCCGGGATCGTCGCCGGGAGCCTTGAGGTGCGCCTGGCGCGCTCACCGGCTGAGGTGGACGCCGCCCAGGCGCTGCGCTACCGCGTGTTCTACGAGGAGATGGCGGCCGACCCGAGCAGCGAGATGGCGGCGCGCGAGCGCGACTTCGACCGCTTCGATGCTTATTCCGACCATCTGCTGGTGATCGACCACGACCGCAGCGCCGGCGACAAGGTGGTCGGCACCTATCGCCTGCTCAGGCGTTCGGTGGCGGACGCGCACGGCGGCTTCTATTCGTCATGGGAGTACGACATCGACACGATCGTGGCCCAGCCCGGCGAGGTCCTGGAACTGGGCCGTTCCTGCGTCGATCCCGCGTACCGCAACGGCACCACGATGACCCTGCTCTGGCGGGGCAACGCGGCCTACGTGATGCACTACGACGTTCCGATCATGTTCGGCTGCGCCAGCTTCCCGGGTACGGACCCGGCGGCGCATGCGGCGCCACTCTCCTACCTTCATCACTTCCACCGCGCGCCGCCGGCACTTTGCCCGCGCGCGAGGGACGAGCACTACGTCAATATGAACCTGATGCCGAAGGATGCGGTGGACAGGCGCGCCGCGCTCAAGGCGGTGCCGCCCTTGATCAAGGGCTATCTCCGGCTTAGTGGCTTCGTGGGCGACGGCGCGGTCATCGACCGGCAATGGGGCAGCGTCGATGTCAGCATCGTCGTCAAGACCGACCTCGTGACACAGCGCTACCTGGACAAGCTCACATGATCGCCTTCGCGGTGCTGCTCCGCTTCTTCGGCTGGACCGTCTGCCTGGTCCCGTTTCAGCTGGTTCTCATGGCGATCCGGGCGCCGCTTGCCAAACGTCTGCCCGTGGTCTGGCACCGGGGCGTGTGCCGCATCTTCGGATTCAGGATCGAGCGGTACGGTACGGTGTCGCGGACCGTGCCCACCCTCTTCGTCTGCAACCACACGTCCTACCTCGACATCAGCGCGCTCGGCGCCGTGGTACCGGGAAGCTTTGTCGCCAAGGCCGAAGTGCGCAGCTGGCCGATGTTCGGCTTTCCTCGCCAGGATGCAGCGGACCGTGTTCGTGGAGCGCCGCGCGTCGCGCACCGCCCACCATCTCGACGACATGACCGCGCGGCTCGAGGCGGGCGACAACCTGATCCTGTTCCCGGAGGGCACCAGCAACGACGGCAACAGGGTGCTGCCGTTCAAGAGCGCCTTCTTCGGCATCGCCGAGAAGCCGGTCAGGGGCAAGCCGCTCGTGGTTCAGCCGGTCTCGATCGCCTACACGCGGCTGAACGGGATCCCCATGGGGCGGCCCTACAGGCCCTTCTACGCCTGGTACGGCGACATGGAGCTCGCCAGTCACCTGTGGACCGTCGCCGGCCTCGGCAACGCCACGATCGCCATTCAGTTTCACCCCCCGGTGACCATCGAGCAGTTCCGCTCCCGCAAGGAAATGGCCGAGGCATGCCAGATCGCGATCGCCGACGGGGTCTCCCGCGCGATCAGCGGCAAGCTCTCGCCGCCGATCAGAAAACGCTTCTGGGCACCGAGACCCGCCTGAATCGCCCTCGCCGGCGAGGGCAGCCGGCACGATCGCCCGGCGCAAGGTGAGCGCGTCCACGGCTCGGTCTGCGGTCTGGCGTAATAGCCGGGGCGGCGTCCGACGGGAGCGAATCCCAAGGCACGGTAGAGACGCAGCGCGGCCGTATTGTCTTCCGCGACTTCGAGATAGAGAGCGCGGAGGTCGCGCCGGCTCACCCAATCGATCGCCGCATGCATCAGGGCGCGCGCGATGCCGCGCTCGCGCGCCGCAGGCGCCACGCCGAGCGACAGCACCTCGGCGCGGGCGTGGTTCGTACGGCCGAGAACGAAGCCCAGCGGCTCGTCCTCGCAGCGCCAGAGCAGGCCGAAGCCACCCGGAGCCTGTGCGATGCGGCCGATCAACTCGGGCCGCCACGGTTCGTCGAAACAGCAGGCGTGGAGCGCCGCGACGGCGGAGAGGTCGCCCCCGCGGATCTCCGCGATCGACGCTGCCGCGATCGCCGGCGGATCACCCACGAGGGGCATTTCCTCCGGTCGGGCCGGGCCTTGGGCCGCGCCCCGGCCTCGCGCAGGTAAAGAGGGTCGCACGGGCGCCGCAACGCCCCCCTCGGCCTCGGCCTCCGCCTCGGCACGGGCGGCGGCGCAGCGGACGAGCACGCGCGCATCGGGCGTTGGGGAGCCGCTTGCCGGGCGTGCCTCGATCGCAGGTGCTAACGCCGCAAGCGCGACCTCTTGCCCGGTTCCCACCACGACAAGTGGACTGCCGTTCCCCGCCGCCACGAACCCAGGCAACGCCTCGGCCGCCAGCGCCTGCGGCGGGCAGAGCGCGCGCAGCGAACGGTCGAAGAGCTGGGCATAGAGGCGTCCCCCGCCCGGCATCGAGAGCAGCGAGAACCGGCCCGTCGCGCTCACCGGCAGGAACGCCGGCAGCGAGAACCTCGAGCGTGGAAAGCCCGATCAAAGGCCGCTTCAGAGCGAGGGCGAGACCGCGCGCGGTTGCCAGGCCGATCCGAATGCCGGTGAAGGAGCCTGGGGCCGACCGTGACCGCGAACCGGTCGATCGCAGCGAGCGTCGTGCTCCCCTCGGCCGCGACCTCGCGCAGCATGGGCACGAGCGCCTCCGCATGCCTGCCGCCCGCCTCGATGCGCCTGTGGGCGGTCACCTCGCCCTCGGCCCAGAGCGCGGCCGAGCAGGCCGTCGTCGCCGTGTCGAACCCGAGTAGCCTCATCCGTGCGGAGCCGTTCGCCAATTGCTGCCTTGCGTCCGCTCGTGGCGGCTCTAGCACCCGCGCGGCTGCGGCCGCAACCATGCATCGCCGGGCAAACCGGTGCTATTGTGGCGAATGCTCCCGGTCGCAACGCGACGACATCCATGACCGGCCTGATCGAGATCGCTCCGCCTCGCTTCGACGTGTCGCTGGCGCTTGCGTACGCCAGCGACGACAACATCACGGGCCGCCGCATCTACCGCAGGGCAGCCTGCTACCTCCACGCCGACGCCGCGGCGCTGCTCGACCGCGCCATCGATCTCGCCGGCGCGCAGGGCCTGAAACTCGTCATCTTCGACGGCTATCGCCCGGTCGAAGCGCAATGGGCGCTCTGGCGGCAGTGCCCGGACCCGACCTTCCTCGCGGACCCGAGGCGGGCTCGCCGCACTCGCGGGGCGTCGCGGTCGATCTGAGCCTTGCGGATCGGGAGACCGGCGCGACGCTCGACATGGGCACCGGCTTCGACGATCTGACGCCGCGCGCATTCCACGGCAGCGCCGCACCGACGCCGGCTGCCCAGCGCAACCGGATGCTGCTGCTCGGCCTGATGGCGTCGGCCGGCTGGGATCACTATCTCAACGAATGGTGGCACTATCAGATGTTCGCACCCGCCGTTATCCCCTGCTCTGGGATACCGCTGCGGGCACCGGGTTGATGGCACCGTGACGATCCGCTCGCTCTTCCTCTCCGGTCGCTCCATGTGCATCGCACTGGCCACCGCAATCATCGTTGCAACCGGCAGCAGCGCGGCGCTTGCCGCCGATTCCGCCGTCATCCTGATCTACCACCGGTTCGGCGAGGACTCGTACCCGTCGACGAGCGTCACGATCGCCCAGCTCGAGGCGCACATCGAGCACCTCGCGAGCGGTGGCTACAGCGTGCTGCCGGTTCCGGAGATTCTCGCGGCGATCGACGCCGGCCAGCCCCTGCCGGAGCGTACCGTCGGCATCACCGTCGACGACGCGACGCGCTCGACCTTCGAGGAAGCGTGGCCGCGTTTCGAGGAGGCGGGTTTCCCGTTCACCGTCTTCGTTTCCACCGACGCGGTGGATCAGGGCCACGCCGGCATCATGGGCTGGGACGAGCTCCGCCAACTGGTCGCGGCGGGCGTGGCCATCGGCAATCACAGCGCCGCGCACGGGCACATGTGGCAGGGGGATAGCGACGAGAACCGGGCCGACCTGCTGCGCGCGCAACAGCGGATCAAGGAGGAGCTCGGCGTGGATGCCGCGCTCTTCGCCTATCCCTACGGCGAATGGAACGGGGCGCTGCGCACGCTCGTCGCGGAGCTCGGCTTCACTGCGGCTTTCGGCCAACACTCCGGCGGCGTCGCGGCGCATTCGGACAGGCTCAACCTCCCGCGCTTTGCGTTGAATGCGAGCTACGGAGACATCAACCGCTTCAGGCTGATCGTGGACACCCTGCCGCTCGGCGCCCGCGATGTGACGCCGACGGATCAGATCATGGTGGAGAATCCGCCGACGGTCGGTTTCACGATCGAGCCGCTGCTTTCGAACCCGCCTCCCTCGCCTGCTATGCCTCAGTGGAGTCGCCACCACGCTCGACCACACGGGCGACGGCCGGGTCGAGGTGCAGTTCGACCGGCCCTTCCCAACCGGTCGGGCCCGGCTCAACTGCACCGCCCCTGCCGAGGGCGGGCGCTGGCACTGGTTCGGGCTTCAGTTCATGGCGCCTTAGAGCGAGTCCGTCTTTGACGGGCTCGCGACAGGCCGCGCCGCGGCCCGCCGCTCCTGCGGCGCCCTCGCGGAGGCGCCGGCCGCAGGCCGGCTGCCGTGAGCGACAAAATACGAGAGCGTTTCCGTGTGAGGCGGAAACGCTCTGACCGGCGCTGATGGCGGCAGGCACCGCCTCGATCAGATGGGCTGCTCGCTCGGCAGGCCGATCAACGCCGTCCACTGACGATCGTTCAACCAGGCCCCGTCGAAATCGCGCAATCGGTTCTGACGCATGATCTGGCGGATAGCCTGGACGTAGGCCGCCCGCCGCTCCGAATACTGGCCTAGCTCCCCGGCCAGGTCGTAACCATCGATCAGCCGGTCGGCGCGGCGCAGCAGAGCCCGCCGGTCGCGGAAGTCCTCGTAGGCCCAATGGCTGTTGAGATTGTGGACGTAGGACCGCACCGCAGCAAGCAGGTTGTCGTGGCTGCGTACGCGATGCCGGCGATCGGCGTCGCGCCGCTCCGGCACCATACCCGTGACGGACTTGTACGTGTACTGACCGAAGAGCGCGTTGCCTTCCCGCACGAAGCGGGAGGTGCCCCATCCCGTCTCCTCCGCCGCCTGCGCCAGCGCCAGCGACGGCGGCACGATATCGATCCGCCTCAGCAGGCCAGGCACGTCGAAAGGCGCGGCGCCGTAAAGCTCGGCGATGGCGATCAGCCACTCCCGGTCGGCGGCCGTCAACGCGCCATCCCACAGGAGCCTCTCTCCCAGCCGCTCGACCCGCCGGCGCGTCGTGGCGATCTCCTCGTTCACCCGAAGGATGATCGGGAGAACCGTCTGGACGAAGAGCCGCTTCTTTGTCTCCACGGACGAGACGTTGGCGAGGTCGTGCGGCAGCGCCTCCAGATAGAGACGCGGAACCGGTCTCGCCGCCGCCCGCACCTGGTCGAGCTCGTAGCCGAACGAAGCGAAACTCGCGATGACGGCGGTGACGGATGCCCTTGACGTCTTGGGCTTCGGGACGACCGACGGCACTGCGCTGTCCGGCACGGCACGCGCCACCACCGGCGGCTTCATAACCGGCGCCGGTGCCGGCGTGGGCTGCAGGTCTGCCGGAGAGAGGCGCATAACGGCGGCAGACGACGCGCTGATTGGCCGAGCGCGCACCACGACCGCCTCTTGCCATGCGGCCTCTTGCGGTTCGCCGGGCGGTACGTCCGAGAAGGAGAAAACCAACCTGACACGGCCCGGCACGGCCGGCATGAGGGCTGCGGGCGCCAACCTTGCCGTCGCAGTGTCGGCCGCCTGCATCCACTTTGCGGCAGCAAGAGTCAAATGCATCGGCGTGTGGGCCGCAGCCGGTTGAATGAGGTCGGTGCCGGCCGCGGAAACACCGAGAAGCGCCAGCGTTGCCACCCCCAGCGCACCCAGCGCTGACAGGGGAGCGGTTCTCCCGCCGCTCGCCATCTCCTTCGCCGGTGGAAGCGAAGACCGACTCCACCCACAGTAGAGGGCACTCCCCCTGCGCGCGCGCGCAGAGGCCCGCCCTTCGGCACTCGTCAAAACGCCCTATCTCCCTCCCCGGCTTCGCCGGGAGCGCACGAGCCGTGCTAGACGGCGCGTACCTCCACGACTTCCGGGATGTAGTGTTTCAGCATGTTCTCGATGCCCATTTTCAGGGTCATGGTCGAGCTGGGGCAGCCCTGACACGACCCCTGCAGCTGAAGCATCACGATGCCGTTTTGAAAACCCTGGTAAGTGATGTCACCGCCGTCCTGCGCCACGGCCGGCCGTACTCGGGTATCGAGGAGCTCCTTGATCTGAGCGATGATCTCCGCATCGGCGCCGTCGTCCGCCTCCGCCTCTGCCGTCTGCGCGGCATCGTCGAGGAGAAGCGGATGACCCGCAACGAAGTGCTCCATGATTACGCCGAGGATCACGGGTTTCAGCATTTGCCAATCGGCGTCGTCGGACTTGGAGACCGAGACGAAGTCGCCGCCGAAGAAGACCCCGGTGACGCCCTCGATCTGAAACAGTCGCCGCGCCAACGGGGAACGTTCCGCCGATTCGACATCGCGGAAGTCCGCAGTCCCAGACGACATCACCGCCTCTCCGGGCAGAAATTTCAATGTCGCCGGGTTCGGGGTCCGCTCGGTCTGGATGAACATGCTTTTCCCAACCCTGCCCACTATGGGCGCTAGACCGTCCAGAGTGCCTTCGAGTCAAGCCCGACGGCATGCGTTGATAATTACTCGACGAGTGTTTGATCTGCACAGCTATCCACAGCGCCGGAGCGCATCGCCGCCACCTTGCGTCCAGACCTGGCGAGAGCCCGGGCTTACGGTCAGGTCCTGGAGCTGTCGATCGTTCAGGTTGCCGGGGACGACCACGAGCGGGATGTTGAGCTGACCGGCGAGCTGACCGGCCAACCATGAAATCAGCGACCGTGTCCCTGATCGGGCGGGGCGGCGCCGACGACCAGAAGGTTGATCGCCTCGTTCTCGCCGATATGGCCCAGGATCTCGTCGCCGATGCGGCCCTCGCGCACCGTCATGCTCGGTGCCTCTCCCGTGACCTCCGTCACCTTTGCGGCCATGGACTGCAGAAGAAGCTCGGCTTCCTCCCGCGTCTCCTGCCGCATCAGCTCGCCGACCGCTGCCCAATGCTGGAACTCCGGCGGCTGCACGACGTGGAGGAGCGCGACATGCCCGCCGGAGTTGCGCGCGCGCAGCGCAGCGAACCGCGCCGCGACCTCGGAGTGGCCGTCGTCCGCAACGCAGACGAGGAAGGTGACCTGCCCGGCGACATGGGCCGCGCCCGGTTCGGGCGGCGCCTGCTCAGTCATGGCATCGATCCCGCCGCGTCCTCAGCCCTTGCGGAAGGCGAAGCTGCCCACCCATCCTGCCACCAGCGCCAACGCGATAGCAATGACGCCGTAGAGGGCTTCGTCCGCCCGCGCGAAGGTGGAAATGTCCGCCGAGAAGCCGGCCTTCTCGATACTCAGCGATGCCGAGCGCGTGCTGAGCATCTCGCCGTCGACCATGAGCAGCGCCTCCACCACGTAGTCGCCGGTCGGCACGTGGGCGGGAAGGTCGATCGTCGTGCGGAACAAGCGCTCGTCGATGAATTCGACCACGCCGGGTTCCGAGCGATAGAGGGAGTCGCGTTCCCGGCCGCGATGGAGGGCAGCGCGGAACTCATTCGCATCGCCCGACGTGTCGAACCAGATTGCCTCCAGCAACAGGCGCCCGGAGCCGAGCTGCTTGCGGTCGAGGAACTCGGCAGGCGCGATCTCTTCGAGCGGCCGCGACGCGGCGACGAAGTAGTAGCCGGGCACGTTGCGGAAGGCGATCGACTCCTGGTTGATCCAGACGCCGACGGTCTGGCGCTTGCGGCGCACCACCACGGGCTCCTCGGGGCCGCGCACGGAGACCACGACGTCACCCACCACGTCGGTCGCGCCCGAAGAGCAGGATCGACGTGCCGGCGAAGTTCGAGTCGATCTCGATGCGCTGCGTCGAGAGCGCGATCAACAGGGGCTCGTCAGGCCCCTCTTCCGCCGCCGCCGCGTGCGTTGCCGCCTGCGCCGCCACCACCGCGGCGATAGCCGCCATCCCGATGTGGCGAAGAACAGGCATCACGGACTGGCCCACAGCGGCGCGACGGCGAAGGGATCGTCCGGCATCACGACCAGCGAATAGGCGAGCCGCCCGCCGACCGCGAGCACCAAGAGCGCCAGCAAACCCCGAAGATGTTCTGCCCGGATGCGCCCGCCGATGCGCGTACCGTATTGGGCGCCGATGACGGCACCGACCGCCAGCAGGAGGCCGAGGATGATATCGACGTTGTTGTTGTTGACGGCGTGAGCGAAGCAGGAAAAACCGAGCTGATCACGATGATGCCGAAGAGCGATGTGCCGACCACCACCGCGGTCGGCATACCAATGAGGTAGATCATCGCCGGGACCATGAAGAACCCGCCGCCGACGCCCATGATGGAGGCGACGATGCCCACGAGGAAGCCGAGCACGAACGGCGGGATCGCACTGACATAGAGGCGCGAGCGCCGGAAGCGGAGCCTGAGCGGCAGGCCGTGTATCCAGGTGTGGACGTGGGCCTTGCGGCGGGACGCGCGTTGCCGGCGCGCCATCGCGCCCACGCTCTCGACCACCATCAGGCAGCCGACCACCCCGAGAAACAGCACGTAGGCGAGCGACACCACCAGGTCGATCTGGCCAGCATCGCTGAGCAGCTTGAAGATGAAGGCGCCGAGCCACGCACCGCCGATGCCGCCGCCGGAGATCAGAGCACCGATCAGAAAATCGACGTTGCCGCGGCGCCAGTGCGCCATGGTGCCGGAGACCGACGAGGCGATGATCAGGTTGGTTCCGGTACCGACGGCGACCGACGGCGTGACGCCCAAGAAGATCAGCAGCGGCGTCATCAGAAACCCGCCGCCGACGCCGAACATGCCCGACAGCAGACCCACGCCGCCGCCGAGCGCGAGCAGAATCAGCGCGTTGGCTGAAAGCTCGGCGATCGGGAGATAGATCTCCATCGGCCGGGTCGGGAGGCGCATGTAGCGGGCAAGAGTGCGCCCGCTACATGCGCCTCCCGCTCAAGGTGCGCAAGCGAAAAGTCTGGAATCGCGCAGAATTTGGGCAAATCGGGCCGTACATCACGGCCCGGCATCGCTCAGGCGTCGAGCAGCCCCATGATGCGCCGCACCTCGGCGAGGTTGGTGTCGGCGATGTTCCGTGCGCGCTCTGCGCCGTCGGCCAGCACCCCGTCGATATAGGCGGGGTCCGCCTGCAGCTCGCGCATACGCTGGGCGATGGGGCCGAGCGTCTCGATCGCGAGATCGGCAAGCTTGCCCTTGAAGGCCGCGAAGCCCGTCCCGGTGTGCTCGGCGATAACCCGCTCCACGGGCTCGCCGGCGAGCGCAGCGTAGATGCTCAGCAGGTTCGCCGCCTCGGGCCGCCGCTCGGGGTCGAAGGCGAGGCCCGGCTCGGAATCGGTCTTGGCGCGCTTGATCTTGAGCGCGAGCGTGTCGGCGTCGTCGGTCAGATTGATACGCGCGTAATCGGAGCCATCCGACTTGCTCATCTTGCTGCGCCCGTCGCGCAGGCTCATCACCCGCGTCGCGGCGCCGAAGATCATCGGCTCGGGCAGCGGGAAGAATTCCACATCGTAGGCGCGGTTGAAGGCGCCGGCGATATCGCGCGAGAGCTCGAGGTGCTGCTTCTGGTCCTCGCCCACCGGCACTGCGGTCGCATGGTAGAGCAGGATGTCGGCGGCCATCAGCACCGGGTAGGCGTAGAGGCCGAGGAGTGCGCTGTCCCGCTTCTTCCCCGCCTTCTCCTTGAACTGGGTCATGCGGTTGAGCCAGCCGAGCGGCGTGAAGCAGTTGAGGATCCAGGAGAGCTCCGCGTGCGCCGCCACCCGACTCTGGTTGAAGATGATGCAGGTCTTGGGGTCGAGCCCGGCGGCGAGCAGCCCGGCCGTGACCTCGCGCGTGTTGCTGGTGAGTTCCTCGGGCTCCTGCGGCATCGTGATCGCGTGCAGATCGACGATGCAATAGAGGCAGTCGTACTCCCGCTGCATCGCGACCCAGTTCTTGATCGCGCCAAGGTAGTTGCCGAGGTGCAGGTTGCCGGTCGGCTGTACGCCGGAAAAGACCCGCTTCATGTCATGAACGCTCCGCCGGGGCGCGCCTTATCGCGTCCCGGCGCGGCGCCGTCAACCTTGGCCTTTCCGGCGGCTGAGAAGCGCGCGCATCTCGCTCACCGATATGGCCCCCATGGCGGCGGCGAGAGCGCCGTAGCCCACGAGGCCGGCGGCGACGAGAGCGGCGAGTGACGCAATGCGCAGACCCGCGGTTTCGAGCGGGGTCTCCAGGCCGAGTGCGATCCCCCACAAGAGCAGCGCCATGCCGGCCGCCGCCGCGATCATGCGCGGGAGCCGGCGTTTCAGCCGACCGTCCGGCTTGAGGAAGCCTCGCCGCGCGAGACCCGCGGCCAGAAGGCCCACGTTGAGCCAGCCGGCGAGCGTGGTTGCCAGCGCGATCCCGACATGGGCGAGCGGCCCCATGAGCGCGAGGTTGAGCACGACATTCACCGTCAGGCAGAGGATCGCGATCCGCACCGGTGTCCGCGTGTCCTGCCGCGCGAAGTAGCCGGGCGCCAGCACCTTGATCAGCACGAAGGCAGGGAGCCCGGCGGCATAGGCGACGAGGGCGCCGGCCGTGGCGCTGCTCTCGTCGACCCCGAAGGCGCCGCGCTCGAACAGGACCGCGATCACGGGGCCCGCGATGACGATGAGCGCGACTGCCGCCGGCACCGCCAGCAGGAGCGCCATCTCGATTGCCCGGTTCAGGCTCCCGACCGCCTCCTCGACCTCGCCCGCCCGCAGCTGGCGGCTGAGCAGGGGCAATAGCGCGGTCCCGACCGCGACGCCGACGACGCCGAGCGGAAGCTGATTCACGCGATCGGCGTAGTAGAGAAAAGAGACGGAGCCCGGCGGCAGCAGCGATGCGATGATGATATCGACGACCAGGTTGATCTGGGCCACGCCGGCGCCGAGCGCCGCCGGTGCGGCGAGGATGAGCAGGCGCTTGACCCCCGGCGTGAGCCGCGGCCAGCGCAGGCGGAGCGACATCCCTGCGCGGGAGGCCGCAACGATCAACCAGACGAATTGAACGATTCCGCCGACCGTGACCCCGATCGCGAGCGCGTGCCCGGCGTTTCGGTCCAGTGCGAAAGGCCGAGCAAGGCCCCGATCAGGCAGAGGTTGAGCAGGATCGGCGTGGCCGCGACCGCAGCGAAACGATAGAGCGAGTTCAGCACGCCGCCGAGCAGCGACACGAGCGAGATCAGGAGGATGTAGGGGAAGGTGAGGCGCGTGAGCTGCACGGTCAGATCGAGCTTTCCCGGCTCGTCGGCGAAGCCCGGTGCCAGGACGTGCATGAGCCACGGCATCACGATTTGGGCTGCGATGACGAGCACCAGCAGCGTCCACAGCAGGACGGTCAGAACGTCCTCCGCGAACGACTTGGCCGCCGCGCGCCCGTCGCGCTCCAGCACGCCCGCGAAGAGCGGCACGAAGGCTGCGTTGAACGCGCCCTCCGCGAACAGCCGCCGCAGGAAGTTCGGCAGCTTGAAGGCGACGAAGAAGGCGTCCGCCACGGCCCTGCCCCCAGGACCGAGGCGATCAGATGTCGCGCAGGAAACCGAGCACGCGCGAGCCCATGGTGTAGCCGCCGACGGTTGCGGCCCAGCGGGCGAGTGCCATGGCTTGCGCGGGGGCCGGCGGAGGGCCGGCGGCTCAGCCGGCCGCGCGGCGGCGCGGCGCGGGATCGTCCGCGCGCCTGCCGGGCGCGACGCCGGTCTCGCGCCCGAGCATCTCGGTCAGGCGGCCCTGCACCTGCGCGACCTGGGCATCGCGGGAGAGCTTCAGGCCGAAGCGGTCCCTGACGTAGAAGACATCGACGGCGCGGGAGCCGACCGTCGAGATGTGCGCCGAGCCGATCGAGACGCCGCAGGCGCTGAGCGTCCGCGTGATGTCGTAGAGGAGCCCCGGCCTGTCGCGCGCGCTGACCTCGATCACCGTGTAGCCGCGGCTCGCGCCGTTATCGACGAGGACATGGGGCTCGAGGGCGATCGGGCGGCGGCTCTTCCGGCCGCGGACGCGGCACGAAAGGCCGCCTCATCCACACGGGCCGCGGCACTACCTTCACATCCCGGAGAGCGCGCGGACCACGCTTTGCTTGAGCCTCTCCAGGCGCTCTTCGTCGCGGAACGCGCCGCCACCTGCGGCCTGGATCCAGATCGTGTCGATGGCCATCCCGTCGCCGGTGGTGAAGACGCGGGCATCGACGATGTTCGCGCCGGTAGTCGCCACCGCGCCGGCAATGGCGGCGAACAGGCCGATGTAATCGGGCGTGTAGAGCGTCATCTCCGTCGCGTCCCTGGCCCGGTCGATGCGGGTCTCGACCAAGGGCCCCCTGTCCCCGCCCCGCCCCAAAAACGGACAAAAAAAAGCCCGGGCGTGGCGCTCCTGCATCGCGCTGTCGGTGGACAGCCAATAGGTACCGGGGAGCCTGGCCTCGAAGTGCGCGATGTCGGCCTCGGTCCAGTCCGCGAGGCGGGCACGCAGGGCCTGCCGGGCCTTCGCCACGCGCGCGTCGCGGTCCTCGGCCTCGCGGCCGCCAGCCAGAACGGCCTCGGCGCGGTGGTAGAGCATGCGCAAGAGCGATCCTTTCCACGCGATCATGCGCCCCGGCCCAACGGCGGTGATGTCGGCGGCGGTCAAAATCAGCAGGAGCCTGAGACGCTCGAGCGAACCGACCCGGCCGACGAAATCGTCGACGGTGCGCGGATCGTTCGGGTCGCGCTTGAACGCGGTCATGCTGAACAGGAGATGCCAGCGGACCAGCCAGGCGGCGGTCTCGACCTCGTCGGGCGCGAATTCCAGCCGGGTTGCGACCTCGCGCGCGATCTCGGCGCCGATTTCCGAGTGGTCCCCGCCGCGCCCCTTCGCGACATCGTGCAGAGCAGCGCGAGATAGAGCACATCGCGCATCCGCAGTTGGTGAATGAGCGTGCTGGCGAGCGGCAGCTCGTCGGCCAGGGCGGCCTCTCTCGATCGCGGCGAGCACGCCGATGGCCCGGATGCTGTGCTCGTCGACCGTGTAGACGTGATAGAGATCGAGCTGGGTCTGCGCCACGACGCGGCCGAAATCCGGCAGAAAGCGACCCATCACGCCGGCCTCGTTCATCATCCGCAGGATCTTTTCGGGATTGCGCCTGTCGGTGAGGATCGCGCGGAAGGCGCGGTTGGCCTCCGGGTCGTCGCGCACCGATGCGGTGATCAGCCCGTGGCCCTGGTGGATCAGGCGCAGCGTGGCCGGATGAATGTCGCGGCCTTCGGTTTGCGCCCGGCGAAAGATCGTCACGAGGCGCACCGGGCGCTCGCTGAAGGTGCTTTCGCTGACCGCCGCGATGCGCCCGCCCGAGACGAAGAGCCCGTCGCGGGCGGGCCCGATCTCCGTCCCCGATCGGTGGACCGGCGCGGTGTGGAGACGCTCCGCCTCCAGCACCGCGCAGATACCCGCGTGAGCTCGCCGACAGACTTCGCGACGAGGAAATAGTGCTTCATGAACCGCTCGACGGCCAGATTGCCGCGGCGCGGCCCATAGCCCATGCGCGCCGCGATCTCGGACTGGCGGTCGAAGGTGAGGCGATCCTCCGCGCGGGCGCAGACGACGTGCAGGTGCGCCCGCACCCGCCAGAGGAAATCCTCCGCCCGCGCGAAGCGACCATACTCGTGCCGGCTGAGCACACCACGCTCGACGAGCTCGCCGAAACGCTCGACGCGGAAGAGGTACTTGGCGATCCAGAACAGCACGTGGAGATCGCGCAATCCGCCCTTGCCGTCCTTAACGTTGGGCTCGAGGAGATAGCGCGAATCGCCCGCGCGCAGATGGCGGGCGTCGCGTTCGTGAAGCTTCGCGGCGACAAACTCGGCCTCGGTGCCGGGCACCAACTCGCTGAGAAAACGCCGGCGGAACGCATCGTAGAGCGCCTGATCGCCCCACACATGGCGCGATTCGAGCACGGAGGTCCGAATCGTCATGTCCTCCTGCGCCCTTCGCAGACAATCGGAGACCGAGCGGGTCGCGTGGCCCACGGCGAGGCCGAGGTCCCACATCATGTAGAGCAGATGCTCGATGATCTGCTCGCTTCGGCCGGTCAGCTTGTAGGGGCGCAGGAAGAGAATATATCGACATCGGAGTGAGGCGCCAGATCGCCCCGGCCATAGCCGCCGACCGCCACCAGGGAGAGGCGGCTCGCCGTGGTCGGATTGGGCTCGGGATAGACGACGTGCGACCCCCACTCGAGCAGCGACGCGCAGCAGCTGGTCGATCAGGGAGGTCTGGGCCGCAACGATCTCGGCACCGGATGCCCCGGCTTCGAGGCGCCGGCAGAGCTCCCGACGGCCCTCGTCGCGGGCGCCTCTCGCAAGCTCCAGGACGGTCTTCCGGTCATCTCGACCGAGCCGGGCGACCGCTTGCGCGAAAGCCCGCCGGTCGAAAAGCGCCGCCGGCCGCGCGTCGGACGCACTCATCGCTGCACACGCGGGCTGCAACCCATCGTGGGCCGTACCCCGCCGGAACGCGAAGCCCACGCCGAGCCGGATCCCATGGCCCCGGACCTTGCCCCGAATACCGCCCACCCGCAAGCGCACAGCGGCCTGAGAGGTGCACGCGCACGTGTCGATCGGGCTCGTGCCCGTTGTGAGCGCATCCGATCAGCACGCATCTCAAGCTGCTCTTCACATTGAATTGCGGTTGAATTGCGGTTGAATTGCGATTGAATTGCACGGCGCAGGCGCCACAGTGATATATACTCGGCAATGCTACCCTGATCGCCTCACCGAACCGATCGCTCGGCCCGGCTCGACCCGGCGCCCGCGCCCCATCATAGCCGCAAAGTGGCACCCATGGATCTACTCGTCGACAAGCTGAACTATATCTGGCCGTTTCTCGCGATAATCACGCCCGTGGTTTTCTTCCACGAACTTGGCCATTACCTGGTGGCCAGGATCAACGGCGTGCGCGTGGAAGTGTTCGCGGTCGGTTTCGGGCCGGAGCTGTTCGGCATCGACGACCGTCACGGAACGCGCTGGAAGTTCTGCGCGCTTCCGCTCGGCGGCTATGTGAAGTTCGCCGGCGACGCCGACGTCGCCAGCATGTCGGCCGAAGGCGACGGGCCACTCACCGCCCGATTCATTCTACGCCAAATCGGTGGGGAAACGTTCGGCCATCGCGTTCGCGGGTCCGTTTGCGAACCTGCTGCTCGCGGCAGCGATTTTCGCCGTCTTCTTCATCGTCGTCGGCCAACGATACACGCCGGTGGAGATCGGCGCCGTGCGCGACGGCAGCCCTGCCGCCGTCGCCGGGCTCCAGCCGGGCGACAGGCTGGTCGAGCTCAACGGCAGCCGCGTCGAGCGGTTCGAGGAACTCCAGTTCACCCTCCTCCAGAGTCTGGGCGAGCCGATCACGCTTGCGGTCGAGCGCGGCGGCGCAGAGCTCGAGTTCACCGTGAAGCCGGAGATCGTCGAGGTGCTGGACGCCTTCGACCGGCCGCAGCAGCTGGGCGACATCGGCGTCCGGCCGTTCACGCCGTCCTCCGTCGCGCAGGTGGTCGCGGGCAGCCCGGCAGAGAGGGGCGGCCTGCAAGCGGGCGATAACATCGTCCGCATCGGAGACTCGGCGATCGAGAGCTTCGACCACCTTCGCACCATCGTGGAGCGGAACGCGGGAGTACCCCTCACCTTCGTCGTCGAACGCGGTGGTCGCGAGGTCCCGTTGACCGTGACCCCGAACGACGTGAACGGGACGGGGCGGATCGGCGTCTACCCCGAAGAGCAAACTGCGTTCCGCGATCTGGGGGTCGGCGAGTCGATCTGGGCCGGCGTCGAACACACCTATACGCTCGCCGCCGCCAACCTCCGCGCGATCGGCCAGATGATCGTAGGAGCCCGATCCACCGAGCAGCTGAGCGGCCCCGTCGGCATCGCCGTCATGTCGCGAAGCGTGCTCGAGCGTGGCGTTTCCGGCTTCGTCGAGTTTGCGGCGCTGATCTCCATCGCCCTCGGCCTGATCAATCTGTTCCCGATTCCGCCGCTCGACGGCGGACACCTGCTATACAACGGTCTGGAAGCCGCGTTCCGGCGACCGCTCACCGCCCGGATTCAACAGATCGGCGCGATGGTCGGGCTGACGCTCGTTATCGCCTTGATGGTATGGGTGACCACGAAGGACATCATCGGCCTGACCTCATGACCCAGCGAGCAAAGCAAATGCCAGGAGCGACAACGGCACGCCCAAGGGGCCGCATGCGACACATCGTCTGGCTGACTGCGCTCATCCTTGGCCTGTGGATCGGTGCTGCGACGGCGCAGGAGAGCACGATCGGGTCCGTCCTCGTCGAGGGCAATGTGCGCATCGAGGTGGACACCGTACGGTCCTATATGGCGATCGGCCCGGGCGACGAATTCGATTCCGATGCGGTCAACGAGTCCCTCAAGAGCCTGTTCGCGACCGGCCTGTTCGCCGACGTGGCCATTCGGCGGGAAGGAAGCGCGCTGGTCGTCAGAGTGATCGAGAACCCGATCATCAATCGCGTGGCTTTCGAAGGAAACGACGCGATCGACGACAGCGAGCTCGAAGCCGAGATTCAGCTCCAGCCGCGCGCGGTCTACACCCGGCCGCGGGTGCAGACGGATCTGCAGCGGTTGACTGAGATCTACCGGCGCAGCGGTCGTTTCGCCGCCACCATCGAGCCCAAGGTCATCCAGCTTCCGCAAAACCGGGTCGATCTCGTTTTCGAGGTGAACGAGGGGCCGATTACGGAAGTGCAGCGGATCAACTTCCTCGGCAACACTCACTTCAGCGACAGTGCGCTCCGGGACGTCATCCAGACCGTAGAGAGTGCGTGGTATCGCTTCGCCACGAGTGCCGACACCTACGATCCCGACCGGTTGACGTTCGACCGCGAGCTGCTTCGCCGCTTCTACCTCGCCAACGGCTACGTCGATTTCCGCGTGATTTCAGCGGTCGCCGAGCTGACGCCGGATCGCCGCGACTTCATCATCACCTTCTCGCTCGAGGAGGGCGAGCGCTATCGGGTCGCCGCCATCGATATTCAAAGCAGGCTGCGGGACCTCGCGCCGGAGGACCTCTTCCCCATCGTCGAAATCGAAGAGGGAGACTGGTACGACGCGGATCAGGTCGAGGACACGCTGCTCGCGCTGACGGAAGTCGTCGGCAGCCGCGGGTACGCCTTTGCCGACGTCAGCCCCCAAGTCGAACCGAATCGCGAGGCGAAGACAGTCGACGTGACCTTCGAAGTCGACGAGGGCCCGCGGGTCTATGTCGAGCGCATCGACATCGTCGGCAATGTCCGCACCCTTGACGAGGTAATTCGTCGCGAGTTCCGGCTGGCGGAGGGAGATGCCTTCAACACGGCCCTCATTCGCCGCTCGCGACAGCGCATCATGAACCTCGGCTTCTTCAGCCAGGTCGATATCGACACCAGCGAAGGCACGGCACCGGACCGCACCGTCCTTACGGTGGAGGTCAGCGAAGTGTCCACGGGCGAGCTCAGCTTCGGCGCCGGCCTCTCGTCCGCCGAGGGTGTGCTCGGCGACATCGCCATTCGGGAGCGCAATCTGCTCGGCCGAGGACAGGAGCTCCGGCTCGCGCTTACGGTTTCCGAAAGCCGCCAGGAGATCGATCTGAGCTTCACCGAGCCCTACTTCATGGACCGCGACGTCGCCGCCGGCGTCGACGTGTTCCGGAGAACGATCGATCTGCAGGACGAGAGTTCGTTCGATCGAGAGACCGTCGGCTTCGTGACGCGAGCAGGTTATCCGTTGGCCGAGCGGCTGCGGCATACCGTCTCCTACACACTCAAGAACGATGAAGTCAGCGATGTTTCTTCCTCCACATCGCGATTCATTGCCGCGCAGGAGGGCGAGACGATCACCTCGGCGGTTGCCCATAGGCTGGAGTACGACCTGCGCGACAGCCGCATCGACCCGACCGATGGCTACGTCGTCCGCTTCGGGCAGGAGCTCGCCGGGCTCGGCGGCGATGCGCAGTTCCTCAAGCAAACCCTCACCTATGGCCACTTTTACTCGGTCGCGGACGGGTGGGTGTTGAGCGCGATCGCGCGTGCCGGCCATATTTTCGGCATCGACGACGATGTGCGTATCGTCGATCGCTTCTTCCTCGGCGGCCGCAGGCTCCGGGGCTTCGAGCCGAGTGGCGTCGGCCCTCGCGATGCCGAAACCGGCGATGCGCTCGGCGGCAATCTGTTCTATTCGCTGTCGGGCGAGCTGGGCTTTCCACTCGGCCTTCCAGATGAGATCAACCTGCGGGGCGCGATCTTCTTGGACGTGGGCACCCTTACCACGATCGACGAATCAGGGCCGGAGCTTCTGGACGAAAGCTCGCCTCGGCTCTCCCTCGGCGTCGGGATCAATTTCCGCTCGCCGCTGGGTCCGATCCGGCTCGACTTCGCGCGGGCTCTGATAAAGGAAGACTTCGATCGAACCGAGAATTTCCGCTTCAGTTTCGGAACGAGGTTCTAGACATGCGGGGATGGAGACGGCTCTGGCTGGTGCTCGCGCTCGCGGTCCCTTGTGCCCTGGGCAGCACCGCCGGAGTCTGGGCAGAAGAGCACGGGACGCGGATCGCCATCATCGAGATGGGGCGGATTCTCCAGGAGGCGACGGCGATCCACTCGATCCGGAGCCAAGGCGAGGCGCAGCGCAGGGCCTATGCCGAAGAGGCACAGCGCGAGGCGGAGCGGCTACGTGGAATTCGAGACGAGCTCATTCAGCAGCAGACGTTGCTCGCGCCCGCCGCCTTCGAGGAACGCCAGCGCGTTTTCAACGCCGAAGTCGCGACCGCCGACCAGAGGGCCAAGGCGCAGAGCCAAATGCTGCAGCGCGCCGTCGCGGAGGGTGAGGTCGGCTTCCGCGAGGCCCTCGGCACCGTTGTCGCGGAGCTGGCGGAGGCGCGGGGTATCGAGATTGTATTGCCGGTCCACGCATCGCTGTTCTCCGTCGCGGAGTTCAATCTGACCGACCTGGTCATCGAACGGTTGAACGAAGCGTTCCCCGAGATTGCGCTGACCTTCGACGAGAGCTGATGCCCGATCCACGCTTCTTCGCCGTGGCGGGTCCGTTCGCGCTGGCCGAGATCGCCGAGGCCGTCGGCGCGCTTCTCGCGGCCGGTGCGGATCCGGCGAAGACGCTCAGCGATGTGGCTCCGCTCGGGCAAGCGGGGCCCGAGCACCTGAGCTTCCTCGACAATCGCAAGTACGTCGAAGCGTTCGCCACCTGCCGCGCCGGCGCCTGCATCGCACCGGCTGCGTTGGCCGACCGCGCGCCGCCCGACGTCGCGATATTGACCAGCGAGGCTCCGTACAAGTCTTACGCGCTGGCCGCAGCGTTGTTCTATCCCGTGTCAGCGCCCGCACCAGGAGTGCATCCTGCGGCGGTCATCGACCCTGCAGCGGTGGTCGGCGAAGGGTGCCGGATCGAGGCCGGCGCCGTCATCGAGGCCGGCGCGCGCCTCGGCGCTCGCTGCCTGATCGGGGCCAACGTCACCATCGGGACTGCGGTCGAGATCGGCGAAGATACGCGGATCGCGGCCGGCGCCTCGCTCAGCCACTGCATCGTGGGCGCACGGGTGTCGATCTTTCCCGGCGTGCGGATCGGCCAGGAGGGCTTCGGCTTCGCCGTCGACAAGAGCGGCCACGTGAGGGTTCCCCAGCTTGGCCGCGTCCTGATCGAGGACGATGTGGAGATCGGTGCCAACACCACCATCGACCGCGGAGCCGGCCCCGATACCGTGATCGGCCAAGGCTGCTGCATCGACAATCTGGTGCAAATCGCCCACAACGTGCGCATCGGGCGCGGCACCATGATCGCGGCGCAATCCGGCGTCGCGGGCAGCGCCAGAATCGGCGACTTCGTGCAAATTGCCGGACAAGTAGGGGTGTTGGGCCACCTCACGGTTGGCGACGGTGTGCAGCTTGTCGGCCAGAGCGGCATAATCCGCGACATCGAGCCGGGCGAGACCTACGCCGGCACGCCCGCCGTGCCGATCCGGCAATGGCACCGTCAAACCGCACAGTTGGCGCGACTGGCAAGAGGCAGAGCGTCCCCGGAATGAACGAGACGACACCGAAGAAGACGGTGGAGCGCATGAACATCGAGGATATCCTCGAGGCGATCCCCCACCGTTACCCCTTCCTCATGATCGACCGGGTCATCGACGTGATCCCGGACGAGAGCGCCATCGGAATCAAGAACGTATCGATCAACGAATCATACTTTCACGGCCACTTCCCGCGCCGGCCGGTGATGCCGGGCGTGCTGATCATCGAATCGATGGCACAGAGTGCTGCCGTGCTCGTGGTGGCGACCCTTGGCCCGGCGATGGCGGGCAAGCTCGTGTACTTCATGTCGATCGACGATTGCCGCTTCCGACGGCCCGTGGTGCCGGGCGATCAGCTTTTCGTCCATGTGACCAAGAAGCACCGCCGCCGGAACGTGTGGAAGTTCGAGGCCAGAGCTGCAGTGGACGACCAGACGGTCGCGGAAGCGACATACTCGGCGATGATCCTGGACGACAGCTGACGTGGCGGATATTCACCCGACCGCGATCGTCGAGCCCGGCGCCGAGCTCGGCGAGGGCGTCAGCATCGGCCCCTACTGCATGGTGGGAGCCGACGTCGTGCTCGGCGACGAGGTTCGTCTGGTCTCGCACGCCGTCGTTGCGGGACGCACAAGCATCGGGCCGCGTACGAGCATCTATCCCTTCGCCTCGATCGGTCATCCGCCCCAGGACACCAAGTACCGGGGCGAGCCGTCGCGTCTCGAGATCGGCGCCGACAACGTCATCCGCGAGCACGTGACCATGAGTCCGGGGACGCCTCACGGCCGCATGCTGACGCGCGTCGGCAACAACTGCCTGTTCATGATCGCGACCCACGTCGCTCATGACTGCATCGTGGGCGACCATGTCGTCATGGCCAACAATGCGACCTTGGGCGGCCACGTGACGGTGGACGACTGGGCCATTCTCGGCGGCCTCGCCGGCGTGCATCAGTTCGTCCGCATAGGCCGCCACGCGATCGTCGGCGGCATGTCCGGGGTCGAGCACGACATCATCCCTTACGGCTCGGCTATGGGCGACCGCGCCCGGCTGACGGGGCTCAACCTGATCGGGCTCAAGCGCCGGGGCTTCGGCCGCGACATCGTCCACGATCTCCGGCGCGCCTTTCGGTTGCTCTTCGCGCAAGAGGGGACCATGTCGGAGCGTCTCGCGGACGTCGCCGAGTTGTTCCAGGACAACGAACCGGTCATGGACATCGTCGACTTCATGCGGCTCGATCGCGAGCGCTCGATATGCCAGCCCCGGGACGATGGCGGGGAGTAGCCTCGGGATTCTTGCCGGCGGCGGGCCGCTGCCGGGCCTCATCGCGCGAGCCTCGGTCGGCGAAGGCCGCGATGTCCTGGTCATCGCCTTCGAAGGCGAAACGGACCCGGCAACCTGCGAAGGCGTTCCGCACCGTTGGCTCGGGCTCGGCGCGGTCGGCGCCCTCCTCAAGGCGCTGCGGCGGGCAAACTGCCGCGAGGTGGTGCTTGCCGGTTCGATCCGCCGGCCGTCTCTCTCCACCATCAGGCCGGACCTGCGCGGCATGCGCCTCATGGGACGCATTGCCAGCGCGCGGGGCAAGGGCGACGACGCACTCCTCTCGCTGGTGATCGCGGAGCTCGAGGAGGAGGGCTATGCCGTGGTCGGCGTCGACGACCTGATTGCGTCCTTGTGCGCGCCTGCGGGCGTGATCGGCGAGCGCGCACCCGACGACGTTGCCGAACGCGACATCGCCATCGGCGTCGAGGCCGCACGCGCGCTCGGCGCCCACGATATCGGCCAGGCCGTTGTCGTGCAGGCCGGGCGGGTGCTCGGTGTCGAGGGCGTCGAAGGAACGGACGGGCTTATCGAACGCTGTGCCGCGCTTCAGGAGGCGGGGCCGGGCGCGGTGCTCGTCAAGATGAAGAAGCCGGGCCAGGAGCGTCGGGCCGACCTTCCGACGATCGGGACTCACCACGATCGAGAAGCTCGCGGAGGCCGGCTTCAGCGGCGTGGCGTTCGAGGCGGGCGAGACGCTGATCCTGGAGCGCGGTCAGGCGGTCGCGCGCGCCGACGAGCACGGCGTGTTCATGATCGGCGTGAGCTGACGGCCGAAATGGTTCGGGACGCGCCGCTGATCTTTCTGATCGCCGGCGAGCCGTCCGGCGATCTCATCGCTTCCCGCCTGATGGCGGCGCTCAAGCGGCGTACCGACGATGGCGTGCGGTTCGCCGGTATCGGCGGTCCGCTCGTGGCCGAACAGGGGCTGGAGAGCCTGTTTCCCTACTCCGAGCTCTCGATGATGGGGGTTTTGGAAGTCGTGCCCCACGTGCCGCGCTTGCTTGCGCGTATTCGGGCCACCGCGCGCACCGCGCGCCGGCTGCGGCCGGCGGCCTTCGTCTCGGTCGACGTGCCGGGCTTCGCGCTTCGTGTCGCGCGCAGACTGAAGGGCGCGGGCTTTCCCCTGATCCACTATGTGGCGCCCACCGTCTGGGCCTACCGGCCGGGGCGCGCGGCGGAGATCGCGCGCTATCTCGACCGCGTGCTTTGCCTCTTCCCGTTCGAGCCACCCTATTTCGAGGCGGAGGGGCTGGACGCGAGCTTCGTCGGCCATCCCCTGGTCGAAGAGCCCATCGACGATGCCGACGGGCCGGCCTTCCGCAGGCGCCACGGCATCGCGCTGGCGCAACCCGTGATCGCCGTCTTGCCGGGCAGCCGGGCCAGCGAGCTGCGCCGGCATGAGCCGGTGTTCGGAGAGGTTGTGCGCACGCTCGCCCGGCGCATCGAGGGTCTTCGCATCCTGGTGCCGACGCTGCCGCAGAACCGCGCGACCGTTGCCGCCCAGACCGCGTCATGGGGGGCGTCGGTCACCGTGGTCGAAGGCAAGGCGGAAAAGTATGCCGCCTTCGCGGCGAGCGACGTGGCGCTCACGGCCTCCGGCATGGCGACGCTGGAGCTCGCGCTCGCGGGTGTTCCCATGATCGTCTGCTATCGGGCCAACCCGCTGACGGCGGCGATCGCGCGGCGCGTCGTCACGGTGCCGCATGTCGCGATGCCCAACATCATCGCCGATCGCCGCGCCGCGCCGGAGTTTTTGCAGCGCGACTGCACCCCTCGACGCCTCGTTCCCGCGATCGAGCAGCTGCTGCAGGATGACGACCGCCGGCGCGACCAGATCGAGAGCTTCAGTGAGATCGCTGCCCGGCTCGGACGCGGCGGCCCGCCGCCGAGCGAACGCGCCGCCGAGGCTGTGCTGCACATGATCGACGGAACGGCGCGGCGCGGCCACCGGCCCACCGCGCGCTGACGGTCGTCATGGCCTTCTCGCTCGTCCTCATCCTCATCGCCGGCATCAACTTCAGCCTGCTGATCCCGGTCAACAAGATCGCCGGCGACGCCGGGTTCCCCAATTTCGCCTACGTGTTCTGGTACGCGCTTGGCGCCGGGTTGATCCTGCTAATCCCGGCGATCATCCGTCGCGAGCTGCCGCAACTCACGGTGCCGCACCTCAGGCTCTATTTCATCAGCGCCACATTGGGCTTCGCTTTTCCGTTCGCACTGCTCGCTTTCGTGGCGACCAAACTGCCCTCCGGCGTCACCGTGCTCCTGATCACGCTCACGCCGCTCTTCACCTATTCCCTCGCGGTCATCGCGCGGCTGGAGCGCTTTCAACCGATTTGCGCCGCAGGGCTCTTGGCGGGCATCGCCGGGGTCCTCCTCATCGTCATTCCGGGCGACAGCCTGCCGGCACCGAGCATGGCCGTCTGGTTTCTTATCGCGCTGCTGATTCCCTTCGGGTTCGGGGCGCTCAACGTGATCGTCGAGCGCTTTCGCCCGCCTGAGGCGTCGTCGCTCGGGCTTGCGATCGGCAACCTCTTCGCCGGTGCGTTGCTGCTCCTCCCGTTCTTGCCGGCGACCGGCCAGCTCTACCTCTTCCCTGGGCCGGATCTGGACGGCGATCTGGCGCTCGTGGCGGCGGTCGTCATCAACGCGATCATGTGGCCGATGTTCTACATAATCGTGCGCCGCGCCGGCGCCTCGCTCTTCTCCATCATGACCATCATCGGCGTGGTCGGCGGTATCGGTTGGGGCGTCCTCTTCTTCGACGAAACCCACTCTGCTTATGTGTGGGGCGCGGCAGGGCTCATGCTCGCCGCCTTCGTCATGATGGTGATCGGCTCGATCCGCTCCCGCGGGCGCGGCGCGCGCGCCGATTGAGCGCCCGGCGCAGGAGCGCATTCGACATCTCGCGCACGATGGCGTCGACGCGTCACGCCAGAATGGGCGTGGCGACCGGCTCCCTTATCATCCCGGCCGACCCGCGGAGCGGCGCCCCTCGTATCGTTCGCCGCCGCCGCCGGCAAACAAGTGCTCGCCGATGGCGAGCGGCCTCAGATCAGCTCGACGTTGGTCGCCTGGGGTCCGCGCGGGCCTTGCGTGATCGTCAGCCGCACGCGCTGCTGAGGCTCCAGATCGTCGATGCTGGAACGGGCCAGCACCTTGGCATGGATGAACACGTCCTGCCCGCCGCTGTCCGGCGTGACGAAGCCGTAGCTCTTGCCCACGTTATAGAACTTGACCGTGCCCTCGACTTCCTCGGTCGGGCCCGTCGGCTCGTCATAGCGCCGGCTCTGGAAGCCGCCGGGGCCGGGGCCGGGGCCGGGGCGGCGCGGGCGGTCTCCTCGCGGCGGCATGACGGTCGCGGTCGAGGTATCGACGTCAAGGATTTGCGAGACCTGCGGGCCTTTCTGCCCCTGCACGATCTCACACGTGACGGTGGCCCCTTGGGGCAGCGAGTCGAAGCCAGCCCGCTCGACCGCGGACACATGGCAAAAGACATCGGGCGAGCCGTCGTCGGGCACGAGAAAGCCGAATCCCTTGGTCGGGTTGAACCACTTGACCTGGGCCGTGATTGACTCGCCTTCGGTAGGCGGTGAACTGATGTCTGACATGATGGACCAACTTGTTTGCTGTGAGATGGGCGCCTCGGCGGGTTCTCCCGCTTCGTTGGGAGCAACATCATAGCGGCTTCCGCGTCGGCTCCACATTTTATTCTGCGCGCTCCGCATCCCGCGTACGAAATTGTTGAGCGGCAGGCGCAAGCCCGGAACGCGAGACATTGACGGCAGGGGCAGCACCGCCTTACCGTCCGGGCCAGATCGCGCAACGCCGCCGGGGAGGCTGCAGCCATGTCGGAATCGAAGGGAATCGCTTACTGCCAGGGACGCTACATGCCGATCGAGGAGGCGTCGATACCGATCCTCGACCCGGCCTTCCACAAGAGCGATGTGGTGTTCGACGCCGTCACGGTCTGCGATGGCGTCTTCTTCCGCCTCGACGACCATATGCAGCGCTTCTACGATTCGTGCGCGCATGTGCGGCTCACACCGCCGCTGCCTGACGCGAGAAATCAGGCAGATCATGGCGCAGTGCGCCCACCGTGCAGGCTTCACGAATTCGATCGTCTATGTGCTTTGCACGCGCGGGCGCTACGCCGGCGGTGCTGCATTCGGCGACCCGCGTTCGTCGGAAAACGAGCTGATCGCCTACGCGGTGCCCTATTACACCATCGTGCCTGAGCCGAAGGTGAAGTCGGGCGCGCATCTCTGGATCGGCAAGAACCCGCCGCGCACCGGACGCCGCCATCAACCAGCGGTGCAAGAACTTCAACCGGATGGACCTGACCGCCGCCCACTTCGAGGCGCTCGACAACGGCGCGGACCAGCCGGTGCTTCTCTCCACCGACGGCTACCTCACGGAAGGCCCTGGCTTCAACGTCTGGATCATCCGCGACGGCAAGGCGCTGACCCCCGGCGACAACCTGCTGGAGGGCATCACCCGCAAGACCGTGTTCGATCTCTGCCAGGACATCGGCTTGGAGGCCGAGGCGGCCGACCTGAAGGCGGAAGACCTCGAAGAAGCCGGCGAGGCGTTCATCTCGTCCTCCGGCGGGGGCGTCATGCCGGTTGTCCGGGTCAACGACAAGCCCATCGGCAACGGCGCGCCCGGCATCACCACCGGCCGGCTTTCCGACCTCTACTGGTCGAAGCGCGCAGACGGGTGGCACGCAACGCCGGTCGCCGACCTGCTGGAAGACGAAGAAGAGCAGGCGGCTAGCGCTAGAAGTTTTTTCGCTCACGGCAGCCGGCCTTCGGCCGGCGCCTCCGCGTCGCGCGTTGACGCGCGCGGGGCGCGCGATGGCGCCGCAGGAGCGGCGGGCCGCGGTCGCGGCCTACCGCGAGTCCGTCACAGACGGACTCGCTCTGGAGGGTGCACCCTCACGCCAGGGCGCCGAGACGCTCCAGCGAAGCGGGCGCGACGGAGAAGATCTCGCCCCAGCCGGCGATGCGGCTCGGATCGACGCCGGCGAGCACGAGCGTGCCCCATAACGCCGCCGCCACGCTGTCGTAGACCGGGCGGCCGGCTTCCGCCTCCATCGCTGCGGCGTGGGGCGCGCCCTTCAGGTTCGTACAGACGGCGGCGATCGCCTCGGGCTCGGCACCCACCACGGCGCGGATCATGCCTTCGGTCTCCGCCGCGGGGATCGTGGCGTAGCCGAAGGTGTCGTCGCTATCGAGATGGCGCTCGGCCACGCACTCGAAGCCCTCGCGCCGATAGGTCTCGATGATCGCCTCCTGCAGCGCGTCCTCGAACGGCGTCACCAGGGCGAAGCGCTGATTCCCCGGCTGCGGAAGAGCTCGGCCAGCGCCAGCGTCGCGCTCGTCGCCGGAATGCCGGTCTCGCGCGCGATCGCCTCGCAGAGCCGGCGGTCGAAGTCAGGGCCGAGCCAGCTGCCGGCGGTGCCGTTCCAGCAGATGGCGTGGACGCGGGCGTCCGCCAGCATGCGCGCGGCGGCGAGCATGGGCTCATCGGCGAACTGAGACGCTGCGTCATCGCCGAGCGAAATATGGGTCACCCGCACCCGGCTGAAATGCGCGGTCACGTCGGGCAGATCGCTAAGCAGGGCATAGGTCACAGGCTCCAGCACCGTGTTGAGCGACGGCGTGATCATGCCGATGCGCGTCTGGCTCTGCATGGGTTGCTCCAGTCCGACGTTGCGTCTTCGGTCAGGGCGCGCTCACGCACGCATTGGGAGACATCACATGGGCAACGCCGGTTGCGGTGCCGCTCTGCGGATCCCAAACGACCGCGTTCGGGCAGGCATACGCCGACGGATGAACCCCGTGAGGCCGTACCGCGAGCGCGAACCGCGCCTCCAATAAGGCAAGCGTCTCCGCCGGCAGCCTGGCATCGGCCTCCACGAGATCGGGGCCATCGACATTGATGCGCGGGCAGTGCGCGGCGTCGTCCGGGCTCATCCCGAAATCCGCGAGGAAGGAGAGCAGCTGCGCAACGGCGGGGAGGATGCGGCGCCCGCCGGAGGCGCCGAGCGCCGCGCGCCGCCCGTCCGCGAGCTCGACGAGGGTGGGGCACATGTTGGAGAGCGGCCGCTTGCCGGGCGCGATCGAGTTGGGTCCGCCGGGCCGGGGGTCGAACCACATGATGCCCGTTGTTCATCAGGATCCCGGTCTGCGGCAGCATCACCTTGGCGCCGAAGGGGGAAAGCAGGGTCTGGGTCAGCGCGACCACGGTGCCGTCCCGGTCCGCGACGCCGAGATGGCTCGTGCAGGACGCAGGGTCCCCGCCGGTGCCCTCGCCCATGCCCCGGAGACGCTCGGCGTAGGCGGCACGCAATGCCTCGGCATAAGCGCAGTAGGCCTCGCCGCCGGGGGGCGCCGCGCCGGGGAACGAGCGAGGCGGCGAGGCGGTTCAGGACATCGATCAGCGTCGGCCCTGCGGTCAGTCCCGGCGCGGTGCTGACCAGAGCATCGCGGTAGCGGGTCGCCGGAGCCTCCTCGACCTGGGCCGCGTAGTCCGCCAGATCGGTGTCCGACAACCGGCCGCCGAGCGCCGCCATGTCGGCGCAAATCGCGCGCGCGATCTCGCCCGTATAGAAGTCGGCGGGCCCGGCCTCGGCGAGCCTCCGCAGCGTCTCCGCCAGCGATCCCAAGCGAATGCGGGGCGCGTCGCCGGTCCAGGGCGTCGCCAGCGGGAAGCCATCCGCGAGATAGGTGGCGGCGCAGCCGGGGTCCTGCGCGAGCTCCGGCGCCGACGCCGCAATCGCGACGGTGGCATGCCAGTCGACCTCCATGCCCCGCTCGGCCAAGGCGCACGCGGGCGCCACGAGGTCGGCCCAGCCCCAGCTGCCGAAGCGCTCCCGCGCCAACGCGAGGCCCGCGACCTGCCCCGGCACCGCGACCGCAAACGGACCGCGCGTGTTGCGGTCGCCCTCGACAGCCGGCCAGCCGAACAAGTCCGCGCCGGCCTCGCCGGTGAGCGGGTAGTCCGCCGGGTCCAATGCGCCGGGCGCCACCATCCCGAAGGAGACGGCGTACGACTGGGCCTCGCCTGCGGGGCGGACGAGCATGTACCCGCCGCCGCCGAGCCCGCTCATCCAGGGCTCGACCGTGGCCAGCGCAAGGCTCGCGGCGATGGCGGCGTCGACGGCGATTGCCGCCGTCCGCGCAGCACCCGTGCGCCGACCTCGGACGCGGCCTGGTGCTGGGTCGCGACCACGCCGCCGCGGCTCGTCACCGCGGGCTTGCGCACGACCCAGCGTTCCGGATTCTCCGTCACCGCCGCAACTCAGGCCTGCCGCAGGGAGGGCCGGGCAGCACGAGTGCTACACGCTCTGCCAATCCGCGCTCTTCTCCAGCGCGTCGGCGACCTTGAGCACCGTGAGATCGTCGAAGTGGCGGCCCACGATCTGGCAGCCGATCGGCAGGTCGTCGCTCACCCCGCAGGGCACGCTGATCGCCGGATGGCCGGTCAGATTGAACTGCGGCGTGTTGTTGATCATGCTGAGCGCCCGCGACATGTACTCCCCGAAATCGGCATCCAGGCTCGGGATCGGCGCCGGCAGGTGCGGAATGGTCGGCAGCACCAGCACGTCCACCTCGGCGAGCGCCTTGTCGTAGGCCTCGGTCAGCCGCCTGCGCTGGTTCTGCGCCTTCGCATAATAGGTGCCGTGGTAGTAGCGCTTGAGATACCCGCCGAGCAGGAGGACGTTCTTCACGGTCAACGGATAGTCGTTCTGGCGGGTGAGTGCGGCGCGGGACGCATGCTCCAGAAACTGGGTGTTGTAGTAGCCGAACCAGCCGGTGCCGACGCCGCCCGACTTGAGCATGAACTCGGTCGCGCCCTCGGCCGCGATGGCGAACCAGACCCTGAGCCCATGGTAATGCTGGGGCACCGAGACCTCGGTGACCGTGGCCCCACGCTCCTCCAGCCGCCGCACCGCGGCGCGCACCGCCTCGTCCACCGCCGGCTCGCTCCCCGGCAGGCCGAACTCGGGCCAGCTCTCGGTGGTCTGGCCGAAGCCTTCACTGAGCACGCCGATGCGGATCCCTTCGCAGCCCGCGCCGATGGCCGGCATGTAGTCCTGCACATAATCCGCAGGGATCACGCCCCGCTGGCGCGGATCGAGGGGGTCGGGGCCAGCCAGCACCGAGAGCATGCGGGCCGTGTTCTCAACCGTGTTCGTCATAGGCCCGATGTGGTCGAGGGTCATGTCGATCGCGAGGCACCCGGTATAGGGAATGAGGCCGAAGGTCGCCTTGTGCCCGACCACGCCGCACCAGGAGGCGGGGATGCGGATCGAGCCGCCCTGATCGCCGCCGATGGCCATGGCCACGTCGCCGGCGGCGAGCGCGGCGGCGCTCCCCTTCGACGAGCCGCCGGGCGCATGCGTGGGCTTGCGCGGATTGCGCACCGGGCCGTAGCCGCTGGTGTGGCCGCCGCCGGAGAACGAGAAGTCGGCGCAGGCCGTCTTGCCGACGATGGTGGCGCCCGCGTCGAGCAGGCGGGTCACGATGGTGGCGTCGATGATGGGCACGTAGCCTTCGAGGGCGCGCGCGCCGTTCATCATCGGCAGACCCGCCACCGAGACCACGTCCTTGATGCCGATCTCCTCGCCCGCGAGGGGACCTGTTTCGGCGCCCTTGATCTCGGCCCGCCAGTACCAGGCGTTGTAGGGGTTCTCGTCCGGATGCGGCCGGTAACCCGAGGTCCGCGGATAGGCGACGGCCGGGCGTTCCTCCGGCATGTCGTCGATATGGCGCAGGCTCGCGATCGCGCCCCGCATGGCGTCCCGTTGGTTGGTGAGGTCGTCGAGCGTCATGTCGAGCCCGAAATCCTGGGCGATTGCTGCGAGCTGATTGACGGAGGGAAGTTCCGGACCGCGCGACATGGGGGCCTCGTTCGGTTGGTGGGGGCGGCCTGCGATCCTAGCCCGGATTTCTCACCACGGTCACGGCCTGCGTCGCGTCCCGCGCGTCTTCCGTCACCGTGCGCGGACGCACGATGGAAGCAGTAGGTTAATTTTGCATGCGGGATTCGGCGGGATTAAGTGGGATGAATGGATTTCCGCGGGGCAGGCAGCGGCCGTCCTCGATAACGGTGGCGGCGACGGCGTCGCGCACGGCGGCGTGCGCGCGCACGCTCGCAGGGTCGTGCGCGCGAAAGTTAGAGTCGCGCTCGTGCGCTGCATGTTCTTGCACTGCATGACGCGATCGTCGCGCGCACGCCGCGCGCCGTGCACCGCACTATGATCCGGGGAGTTGGGAGGGAAGAGACCCTTCCCGTCCGCCCCCGCCCGACAGCGCTGGGCACGCCTGGCACCGATCCCGATGGCCGCGACCCTGGGCCGCGGCTACCATCGCAGGCGCACCATGCGGACCGTGCGAACCGGGGCTGAAAGACCGTGACACCCGCGCCAAGGGCCGAGCGCCTGCGCGATCACTTCATCGGCTGGCAGTGCCGGATACGCGCCGACGCCATGCGCCGCCGGGCCGGGCGGCCGTCGCGGGGGATGTGCCCAGAGGTGCTGAGCGCGGCGGGCGACACGCTGGCGCCGGCGGTGACGACGCTTCTCGTGCGGCGCGAGGCCGACTCCTTCGCGCCCGAGTTCCGCCATCTGATACGGCGCACCCACGATCCGCGGGATCGGCGCGAGGCGGCGCTCGCGCTGCTGGCCGAGCGCTACTACCAGTATGCGCGCGACTTCAGCGACCTGCTGACGGCGACCTTCGCGGCCGACTCAGCCCTTGCCGCCGATCTGGTGCGGGAGGGCCGCTGCGTCCTGGCCTTCGGCCAGGACCGCCAGCGTTACACGCTGCCGTGCACTGTCCAACGGCTGGGGCGCGACGATCCGCGCCGCGAGGAGACCTGGTGGCACAACGCGTTGTTCAACCCGCAGCTCCCGCCGGACATGCCCGGTCCTCGCCTTCGCCCCCCGCTGGCTGGAGGCCACCGCCGATCCCGCCCCGGAGGGGACGCGATAGCGACTGAAACTCGATCCACGCTGGCCGGATCGTATGCCGATGTCACGAACCCCCTCGTCGACACGCGCGGCTCAGCCCGCAGAAAACCCACCTCCCCCTGTCCCCCTCCCCCGGAGGCGGAGGGGGAACGCAGGTGGCGCCGCCCGTTACTCCCTCTCTGCCCCTGGGGGCGGAGAGGGCCGGGGAGAGGTGGGGGATTTTATGTTGTAAAATAAGGGACTACGCGAAATTGGGTTCGTTTTGTAATTTTTCCGTTTGCGCCGCCGACCCGCTGCTTCGGCGAGACCTTCAGCCTAAAACTTCCGATACACCCCGTTGAGGTCCGCCATCGGGTGGCGGGGCGACATCTGGAACTTCACCAGCAGCTCGCGGGCGAGCATGTCGCGGTCCTGCTGATTGTCGGGCAGCTCCAGGTTCCTCCGGCACCGAGACCCAGCCGTTGATATTGCGGTCGAACACCGCCGGCCGGCCTTCCTCGTAGCCCATGTGGACGTCTTCCAGCCAGTTCAGGTCGGTCCAGCCCATGGTCTCGACATAGCGCTTGAGGAAGGGCGTGAGCCGCTCGTAGTCCGGCACCAGGTTCACATCGTAGCGATAGCCGATGTGCTGGCCGATCTCCTTCTCGCGCTCGCTGTCGAGCCCGCTCTGGCTCAGGAAATAGTCGACGTCGCCGGTCTTATCGCTCATGGCGCCTCTCCGGTCCTAGTAGCGGTTCATGTCGGGGCGGCCGACGGTGTGCTGGGAGCCCGCGAGCGGCACCTGGGCCATGGCCGAGGCCTCCATGGTGAGCGCGGCCAGGTCCTCCGGCTCCAGGCTGTGGACATCGGTCTTGCCGCAGGCGCGCGCCATCATCTGGCACTCCAGCGTCAGCGTGTGGAGGAAGTTGTAGACACGCTCCGCCGCCTCGTCCGGGTCGAGCCTCTTGCGCAGCTCCGGGTCCTGGGTGGCGACGCCCACGGGGCAGCGCCCGGTGTGGCAGTGGTAGCAATAGCCGGCTTCGACCCCGATCTCGGTCTCGTAGTCGGCCTCCGGGATGTCCTTGTTGCAGTTGAGAGCCATCATCACCGAGTGGCCGATGGCGACCGCGTCGGCACCCAGCGCGAGCGCCTTGGCGATGTCGCCGCCGTTGCGCACGCCGCCGGCGTAGACGAGGCTGATGCTTCCGGTGGCGCCGAGGTCGTCCAGCGCCTTGCGCGCCTGGCGGATCGCCGCGATGCCGGGCACGCCGGTCTCCTCGGTGGCGAGATGCGGGCCGGCGCCGGTCGAGCCCTCCATCCCGTCGATGTAGATGCTGTCCGGGCCGGTCTTGATCGCCATGCGCACGTCGTCATAGACGCGGGCCGCGCCGAGCTTGAGCTGGATCGGAATCTCGCTGTTGGTTGCTTCGCGGATCTCGTTGATCTTGAGCGAGAGGTCGTCCGGCCCCAGCCAGTCGGGATGGCGCGCCGGCGAGCGCTGGTCGATGCCGGCCGGCAGCGAGCGCATCTCCGCCACCTGGTCGGTGACCTTCTGCCCCATCAGATGGCCGCCGAGCCCCACCTTGCAGCCCTGGCCGATGAAGAACTCGCACGCATCCGCGAGCCTCAGATGGTGGGGGTTGAAGCCGTAGCGGGACTGGATGCACTGGTAGAGCCACTTCTCGGAATAGCGGCGCTCGTCCGGGATCATGCCGCCCTCGCCGGAGCATGTGGCGGTGCCGGCCATGGTGGCGCCGCGGGCGAGCGCGGTCTTGGCCTCATAGAGAGCGCGCCGAAGCTCATGCCGGTGATATAGACCGGGATGTCGAGCACCAGCGGGCGCTTGGCCTCGGGCCCGATCACCGTCGTGGTTGTGCACTTCTCGCGGTAGCCCTCGATGACGAAGCGCGTGAGCGTGCCCGGCAGGAAGGTCAGATCGTCGAAGGTCGGGATGTTCTTGAAGAGCGAGAAGCCGCGCATCCGGTAGCGGCCGAGCTCCGCCTTGATGTGGATGTCGTCGATCACCTCCGGCGAAAAGATGCTGCTTCGCCCAGAATATGCCGGTTGCGGCTGGGCCGGTTGGCGACGGCTTCGCGTCTGTCGCTGGCCATGACGGACTCCTTGCAGGGTAGCGAGAGGCCGCGCTCGCTCAGAGCGCGATCTTCTTCTCGGCCGGCTCGAGGTTGTCGTAGTTCCAGAGCTGCTTGCCGGCGACGATCTTGGTCAGGTTGCCGACGCCGTTCGGCGCCTTCATCCCGTAGGCCGCGAGCTTTCGCTCGAGCCAGCCCGCCTCGACATCGGTGATCTCGCCGGGCACGGCATCGACGCCGAGGGAGGCGATGGTGCCGCCGACGAAGATCGTGCCGTCATAGAGCGAATCGCCGAGGTTGGGGCCGGCGTTGCCGAGGATGACGATGCGCCCGCGCTGCATCATGAAGCCGGTGAATGCGCCGGCGCGGCCGCCGATGAGGATGGTGCCGCCCTTCATGTCGATGCCGGTGCGGGAGCCCACGTCGCCCTTGCAGACGAGGTCGCCGCCGCGCAGTGCTGCGCCGAAGGTGGAGCCAGCGTTCTTGTCGATGACCACGACGCCCGCCATCATGTTCTCGGCGCAGGACCAGCCGACGCGGCCCTTGATGTGGACGTTGGGGCCGTCGATCAGGCCGCAGCCGAAGTAGCCGAGGCTGCCCTCGAAATCGAGTTTGAGGCGGTTGAGGATGCCGACGCCGAGGGAATGCTTGGCCAGCGGGTTCTGGACCACGATGTGGCCGTAGCCCTCGCCCAACAGCTCGCGGATACGGAGGTTGATGGCGGGCCCCTCCATCTCCGCCGCGTCGATCGTCGCCTTCTTGGTGAAATCGACGTCGAAGCCTTCGGGATAGGTGTAGTTGTCGCCCTCCTCGGGCGAGAAGAAGACCTGCTGGGTGCGGCCCGCGAGCTGCTCCGCGTGCAGCCCCATGTCATGGGATTTGTGCCGGTCGGCGGGGCTCAGTTCTGCCATACCTTGACCTCCCCCTCGTAGGGATCCCAGGTGTCGATCTCGTCGGGCATGATGCCGCGAATGGCGACCTCCTCGGAGGCGAGGCCCACGAAGTCGTCGCTCTCGTAGAGCACCATGGGTTTGGCTGCCATCATGTCCTTGGCCATCCCCAGGCTGTCCGCCGTCGCCACCAGATAGGTGAAGACGCCGTCGAGCTCGCTCACCGAGCGATCCATCGCCTCCTTGAGCATGTCGCCGTGTTGGATGCGGTCGGCGAGGTAGACGGCGATCAGCTCTGAATCGCAGTTCGACACGAAGCGATGGCCCCGGTGCTCCAGCGCCCGGCGGAACTTCCAGTAATTCGTAAGCTGGCCGTTGTGGACCACGGCGATATCGTTGAAGGGATAGGCCCAGTAGGGATGAGCCGAGCGGATATCGACGTCGGATTCCGTCGCCATCCGGGTGTGGCCGATGGCGTGGGTGCCGTGGAAGCCGGCGAGGCTGTACTGCTCGCTCACGATGCTGGCGTCGCCCAAGTCCTTGATCAGCTCCAGCGCGTGGCCGAGGGAGAGGATCTCCGCCCCCTCGACATCCTCGATGTAGTCGGCGAAGCGCTTGAGCCGCTGCTGGCCGCCATCGTCGTCACCGGGGAAGCGCAGGCGGTAGCGGAACGCATATTCGGTAGCCGCGTCCTCGCCGAGGATCTCCACCTCCATGCTGCGGATGCGCGCATCCACCTCCGCCTTGCGATCCTTGATCTGCTGGTGGATTTCGAAGCCTTTGCCGATGTCCTCCTGCTCCGCCACCTTGAAGCGCATCACATGGTTGTTCTCGACCGGAACGCCGTAGAAGGCGAAGCCGGTGGAATCCGGCCCCCGATGCTTCAGGGCCTGGAGCATCGTGGTCATCTCCGCCCCGATGTCGCCGCTCGATCCGCGGTGGATCAGTCCTGCTATCCCGCACATGGGCGCCTCGTCTTTCGATTTGGTTAGGGCAGGCAGTCGAGATAGGTCTCGACGTCCCACTCGGTGACAGTGGACATGAAGCGTTCCCACTCGTCGCGCTTGTAGTGCAAGAAGACGCGGAGCATCTCGTCCGGCAGCGCGGAGTTGATCACCTCGTCTCTCTCCAGCGCGTCGAGCGCCTCGCCAAGCGACATCGGCAGCTTCTTCACCTGCTTGCCGGCCTCCATGGCCTGGTAGATATTGCGCTCCTCTGGCTCGCCTGGGTCCAGATTGCGCGTGATCCCGTCGTCGAAGGCCTTGAGAATCGCGCCGGCCATCAGGTACGGATTAACCATCGAATCGACCGAGCGGTACTCGAAGCGGCCCGGCGCCGAGACGCGCAAGGCGCAGGTCCGGTTCTGATAGCCCCAGTCGGCGAAGACCGGCGCCCAGAAGCCGGTATCCCACAGCCGGCGGTAGGAGTTCACGGTCGACGAGCCGAGGGCGGTGAGCGCCGCAAGATGCTCCATCACCCCGCCGATGCAGTTGAGGCCGACCGGCCCGGGCTTGTGGGAGTCGAGGGACGGGTCCGGCATGAACAGGTTCTCGCCGCCCTTCCAATAGCTGAAGGTGTCGTCCATGCCGGCGACCGGGTCCTGATGGAGCGTGTTGACCCGCTGCTCGCCGCCCTTCCAGAGCGAGACGTTGTGATGGCAGCCGCTCGCCGAGACCCCCATGAAGGGCTTCGACATGAAGCAGGCGATGACGCCGTGCTCGCGGGCCACCTGGGCGCAGATCTGGCGATAGGTGGTGAGCCGGTCGGCGGTCCTGAGCGCGTCGTCGAAGGTGAAGTTGAGCTCGAGCTGGCCGGGCGCGTCCTCGTGGTCGCCCTGAATCATGTCGAAGCCCATGGCCTGGGAATACTCGATCACCCGCATGAAGATCGGCCTGAGCTCCTCGAACTGGTCGATGTGGTAGCAGTTGGGCTTGGTGACGCCGCCGTCGGTCTTGCCGTCCGCGCCGCGCTTGAGCCACATCATCTCGGGCTCGGTGCCGTGGCGCATCTGCATCCCGTGCTTGGCCTGGAACTCCTCGTGAAGGATCCGCAGATTGCCGCGGCAATCGGAAGTCAGGTGCCCGCCCGGATTCTCCCGCTCCTCCCGGTTGCGGAAGCAGGTGCAGAAGACGCGCGCGACGCGCTTGTCCCAGGGCAGCTGCACGAAGGTCTCGGGGTCGGGGATGCCGACCAGCTCGGATGCTTCCGGCCCGTAGCCGATGTAGTTGGAGTGGCGGTCGGTGAAGAGGTTGGCTGTCGAGCCGTAGACGAGCTGGAAGCCGCGCTCGGCGATCTGTTCCCAGTGATCGGCGGGGATGCCCTTGCCGACGATCCGCCCGGTGACGGAAACGAACTGATAGTAGATGTAGGTAACGCCGAGATCGTCGATCTTGGCGCGCACTTGCCGCACCAGCTCGGCGCGCCCTCCCTGTTCACATGGGCTTCAAGATCGGTCATCTCCGCATCCTCCCTGGCGATCGGCGGGTCTCGTCAGCTCCACGGGAAGGGGCTGTTGGAGACCGGGTGAAGGCGACCCTCCGCGAAGCGTGAGAAGCGGAAGGGCTCGAGCAGGGCGCTCTCGCGGCCCATCAGCTCGTCCGCAACCAGCTTGCCGACGGCGAGCATCTTGTAGCCGTGGTTCGAATCGGCGATCACGTAGCAGTTCTCGCGGAAGCGGTCGAACACGGGGAAGCTGTCGGCGGTGAACGCACCGATTCCGCCGGACGGCTCATCGAGCCAGCGCCCGATCTGGCCCTTATAGCGGCTCTGGCAGAGGGCGAGCGCCGAGCACCACATCTCCCTGAACTCGCCGTCGACGACGAATTCCGGCGATTCCGGCCCGTAGGGGTCGATCGCCACGTCGGGCACCGGGGTCTCCACCTTGTAGGGTGCGGCACCGCCCTGGATGCCGCCGAAGTTGAAGTCCGGCTTGTAGTAGATGCCCCACATCTCGTCGGTGATCAGCCTGCCGTCCACGTCGGAGTAGAGCGGCTCGTCGGAATCGACGTGGATGACCGGCGGCATCGACCCGTCGTCGGCCATGCCGAAGGAGGGCTCGACGGCGATCGTCCCTTCCTGGAGGCACCAGAAACGCCACATATCGACATCGGCGTGGAGCGTGCCCTTCAGGTCCTTGACGTCGATCCGATCCGGCAGGTCGAGCATGTCCCAGATGCGCGGCACCCAGGGGCCGACGCGACGACGACCTGATCGACGCCGATGCTTCCCTGGTCGGTCTCTACCGAGGTCACCGCCTTGGAGTTGGCGCCGAAGCCGAAGCCCTTGACCTCGACCCCGGTGAGGATGCGGACGCCGGCGCCCTTCGCCTTGTCGGCGAGGCCTAGCATCGAGGCCCGGTTGTTGGCGTATCCGCCCCTCTTCTCGTGCAGGATGGAGGTGATACCGGGCGCCTGCCAGTCGCCGAACAGGCGCCGCATGTACGCCGTACAGTCGGCCTCGCCCTCGATGAATTCGGACTCGTAGCCGATCGCCCGCTGCTGCTCGGCGATCTCGGCGACATCGGCATGCATGCTCTCGGGGCTGATCTGCATGTAGCCTACGGAATGGTAGTGATAGGCCTTGGGATCGCTCTCCCAGGCCTCCACGCAGGCCGCCATCAGCTCGCGCATCGCCGGCTGGAAGTAGTTGTTGCGGACGACGCCGCAGGCGATGCCGGAGGCGCCGGCCGCGATGTCGCTCTTGTCCACAATCGCGATGTCGGCACCGTTGCCACGGCCCTGCGCCTTCAGCCCAAGCGCGAGGTGGTAGGCGGTGCTGAGGCCGTGGATTCCGGCCCCGATGATCAGATATTTGACGTGCCCCGGAAGCGTCATCTGTGCGCTCTCTCCGCCTTCGATCGGCCGATTGTCGGGGGCGCACTCAAGCGGGCACCCTCACATTTGTCAAGCCAATTGTGGTCCGACCGGATCGACCAATTATGAACCAATATGAATGAATGGTTGAACATTGTATCGAAATTGATTAAAGCAATGAGGCCCACCGACCGGCTTCGTGGCGTATGCCGCATTTCGAGGGCGATTGGGCCAGGGGCTGTCAGGCGGAGCGGAGCGAAGCATGCGACAGGCTGGCGCGATGGAGTTGGGAAGCATACGGCCCGGCGGCGAAAGTATCGGTACGCCGCGGATGGCCGATTCGGCAGCAGACGCGATCGCGGCCCAGCTCGCGCAACGAATCCTCGACGGCTCTTTCGCGATGGGCGACCGCCTGCCGCCGGAGCGGAGCCTCGCCGAATCCTTCTCGGCTTCACGCGGCACGGTGCGCGAGGCCCTGCGCTCGCTGTCGGCGCGCGGGCTGGTGGCGCGCCGGGTGGGTAGCGGCACCTTCGTCATCTACGAGCCGGACGTCGGTGAGACCGATCGTCTCCGAAATCACCTCGCCGCTCGAGCTGGTCGAGGTCCGCGCCGCTATCGAACCGCAGATGGCCAGGCTTGCCGTGCTCAACGCCACGGCGCGCGACATGGCCGCGCTGGAGCGCGCGGTCGCCGAGATGGAAGGCGTGGCGGACGCCGAGAGATTCTCGCTCGCCGACGAGATGTTCCACTTGCGGCTGGCGGAGGCCACCCACAATCCCCTGATCGTCGAAATCTATCACCGCATCAACCACGTCCGCGCCCACCAGCAGTGGGACTCGATCAAGGACAAGATCCTCACGCCCGTGCAGATTCTCCGCCTATAACGCCGAGCATCGCGCCCTTCTCGCGGCGCTCTCCCGCCGCGATGCCGACCGTGCGGTGGAAGTCGTCTCCGCCCACATGGATCGCGCCCGCGCCGACCTGCTGGCCAGCACCAGCTAACCCGCCAACAACGGGCGCGGATACTGCGGGGCATCCTCGGGCGATTTCGGGATGAGCCTTCGCGGCGATTGTGTTTAGATTGGCAGGATGATCGCCTCCGTAACGATTCGGAGAGCGCTTGGCGCGTCATGACCGATCGTTGCCGCCTAAACGGGGCTGGGCGCGGGCCTCACTGTGCGGCGCCACAGGGGAGACGACCATGAACGAGGACAAACTTCTCAAGCAGATGCTAAAGCGCGACCCGGTGCGCGGCGCGGCCGCCACCCGGCGTCAGGTGCTCCAGGGGATCGGCGCCGGCGCGCTGGCGTTGGGCGCGGGCAGCGCGTTGACGGGCCGGGCGCAAGCCGCCGACAACCTCGCGATGCTGACCTGGGACGGCTACGTCGACCCGCGCGTGCTCGACGGCTTCACCGACCAGTACGGAACCGGCATCGACTACGAGCTGCACACCTCGGACCCGGACTCGGTCAACAAGCTCCGTGCCGGCGAGACCAGGATCTGGGACATCATCAACCTGAACAACCCGTGGGCGCGTGAGATGATGTGGCCGGAGGGCTCATCGTCGAGCTCGACCGCGCCCGCTTCGATCCCTACTTCGAGGCGATGCTGCCGATGTTCCAGCCGCCCTACAAATGGGCGATGAGCCTCGACAACGAGCATCTGCTGGGGGTCTGCCAGCGGGTCGACACCTTCGACTTCGTGGTCAACACCGATATCGTCTCGGCCGATATGGCGAAGGACGAGGGCTGGGATCTCTTCAACAATCCCGACATGGCCGGCCGCTACGGCATCCTCGCCTACGACAACTGGAACATCATGCACATCTGCATGGCCGCCGGCCTGCATCCGTTCAAGGAGAAGACCGACGACCAGGTCGCCACCTTCGAGGAGGCCGGCGCGGCGTCTCATCAACGGCGCGAAGATGGTTTCGGACGACTTCGTCGCCGTGAACCTCGCCGTGGTCAACGGCGAGATCGACATGTACTTCGGCGGCGGCACCTATTCGATCTCGTCAGCCCGGCTCGACGGGCTCACCAACCTCTACCACGTGGTGCCGAAGAGCGGCCCGGCGGACGGCAAGGGCGGGATCAACTGGATCGAGCTCAACTCGGTCGTCAACAATCCCGACCTTCATCCCCAGGCCATGGACTGGATGGAATACATCCTCCAGCCCGACACCTCCTACGCGGTGGCCACCGCCGGCGGCTTCCTGCTCCCGGTGGGGCAGATGGCGCAGCCGGAGCTGCTCGACAAGTTCTCGGCGGAGGAGCTCGACTCCTTCCAGTGGGACGAGTTCGACTACCGCATCTCGCACTCCGTCGAGTTCGACGTGGTGCCGGACTACAACCGGCTCTACGACATCTACACGGCGGCGCGGCGCGAGAAGTCGTAGGACCCAACGGTTGCGGCGGCGCGCGGCAGCGGGTGCCGCGGGCCGCCGCTCCGCTCCCACCGCCCGGCCGGCCCCGGCCGGGCGGCGTTGCCCTTAAAGGATCGAGACGAGCGCCATGGTGGATGCCGCACCCATCCTGCGCATGGTCAACCTGACCAAGCAGTTCGGCCGTCTGGTCGCGGTGAACGACGTGTCCCTCGACATCCAGGAGGGCGAGTTCTTCACCATCGTCGGCCCGTCGGGCAGCGGCAAGACCACCCTGCTGCGCATGCTGGGCGGCCTGGAGAAGCCGACGGCGGGCGACATCATCCTGCGCGGGGAGCGGGTCAACGCGGTGCCCGCCAACCGGCGCCCGACCTGCATGGTCTTTCAGTCCCTCGCCCTCTTCAATCACAAGTCGGTCGGCCAGAACATCGAGTTCTCGCTGAAGATGCGGGGCGAGAGCCGCCGTGTCCGCCGCGAGCGCGGCCTCTCGCTCATGAATGTGGTCCAGCTGCCGGAGGACTTTTACGACAAGTCCGTGACCAAGTGCTCGGGCGGTGAGCGCCAGCGCGTGGCGCTCGCCCGCGCGCTCGCCTCCGATCCCGAAATCCTGTTCTTCGACGAGCCGTTGTCCGCCATCGACTATCGCCTTCGCAAGCTGCTGGAGGTCGAGCTCAAGGACCTCCACCGCACCACCGGCAAGACCTTCGTCTACATCACCCACTCGCTCGAAGAGGCGATGGTGATGAGCGACCGCATCGGGATCATGCAGGAGGGGCGCCTGATCCAGATCGGCTCGCCAAACGAGATCTACCTGCAACCGCGCAACAAGTTCGTCTCGGAGTTCATGGGCGAGGTGAACACGTTTGCCGTGCGCGCAGGCGCGGATGGCGGCATCGACTGCCCCCACTTCGAGCGTCGCTTCACCAGCCCGGCCAGGCCGGATGGGTTTAGCGACGGCTATCTCGTGATCCGGCCCGAATCGATGCGCTTCCTGAACGACGCTTCGGAGGCCGAGAACCATCTCGAGGGATCGCTCTTCAACGAATACGCGCTCGGCTCCCGGGTGCAATATCACGTGAGCGCCGGCGGCATGATGTTCGTCGTCGAGAAACTCCGCGAGCAGGCCTATCGGGGCGCGCCCAACGACGACGTCATGATCGGCTGGGACGCCAAAGACAGCGTGCTCGTGGCCGACTGATGGCTGACCGCGCGGAGGCGCCTGCGGCAATCATCCGGCAGCCGGGGGCCGGGTCGCTTCTGCTGGGCTGGCTGTGCTCGGCGGGCGTGCTCAGCGCGACCCCGGTGCTCGTCTTCTTCCTGATCGGCTTCGTCGGCCCGCTGGTGATCGTGCTGGCCTTCAGCTTCACCCCGGAGCGCACCTTCGACCTCGGCGCTGGCTTCACCACCGAGAACTACGAGCGCATCTTCACGGAGAGCTACTACATCTCCTTCATCTGGTCGTTTGCGCTGGCCGGCGTCACCGTCGCCTGCAACCTGCTGATCGGCTACCCGATCGCCTACGGCCTCGCCAAGCTGTTCGGCCGCTGGGCCGCGCCGGTCATGCTGGTTCTCGTCATCCCTCTCTTCGTCTCCGAGAACGTGCGGCTCTTCGGCTGGTATCTCTTCCTGATCAAGGGCGGCGGCATCCTGGCGGGCGGGCTCAAGACCTTCGGCATCGACACCGGCACGATGCTCTACATGCCCGGCACCATCCTGATGGGCATGATCTACGTCTATCTGCCCTTCACCCTCTTCCCCATCGTGCTCGGGCTCTCCATGGTGCCGCGCGATCAGGTCGAGGCCTCGCGCGATCTCGGCGCGAACCGCTTTCAGATCTTCCGCGAGGTGGAACTCCCGATCGCCATGCCCGGCATCCTCATCGGCGCGCTGCTGACCTTCGTGCTGGCGGTGGGCGCGATCTCGGAGGCCAAGCTCCTCGGCGGCCAGAACACGCCGGTGATCGCCCAGGACATCCAGCACGAGTTCACCTACGCCCAGAACTGGCCGCTGGGGTCCGCGATCTCGGTGCTGGCCATCGTGGTCACCGGCATCCTCGTGGTGGTGGTGATGCGCCGGCTCGACCTCGACCGGCTGCTCGGCCGACGATGACACGGGTGGGCGGGCGCTGAGATGGAAAACAAGCGCTGGGTCATAAGCCTGATCGCGGTCTGGACCGGCGCGATCGCGCTCTTCCTCTACATCCCGATCTTCTCGGTCATCACGAGCTCCTTCGGCAAGTCCCGCTACTTCCGCTTTCCCGTGAAGGCCTGGAGCGACAAGTGGTACGACCAGACGCTCGGCGCCAACCTGACCACGGACTCTCCACCTCACCTCGCTCTATGTCGCGGGCTGCGTCGCGCTCATTGCGGTCGTGCTGGGCTTCTTCGGCGCTTTGGCCTTCGCCCGCTACAACTGGCGCGGCCGCCAGTTCTATCAACGCCTCATCATGCTGCCGATCTTCTTCCCCGCAGGCCGTGCTCGGCCTCGCGCTCCTGCTCTGGTTCACTTTCGTAGGCGTGCTGCCGAGCTGGGAGGCGGCGGTCTTCGCCCACCTGGTCTGGATCGTGCCGATCGTGACGCTCGTGATCTCGATCCAGGTCTACGGCTTCGACGCAGCCCAGGAGGAGGCGGCCTACGATCTCGGCGCCAACCGCTGGCAGGCCTTCCGCGAGATCACGCTGCCGGCGCTCGCACCCGGCCTCTTTTCCGGCGCGCTCTTCGCCTTCCTGCTCTCCTGGGGCAACTTCCCGCTCTCGACCTTCACCACAGGCGCCGACAGCACGGTGACCGAATGGCTCTATACCAAGATGGGCTCCGGCTACACGCCGATGATCCCGACCATGGGCGCGCTCTCGGTGTTCGGCGCCATCGCCATCCTCTTCGGCGGCTACATGTTCCTGGTCGTCCACCGGCGGCGCCGGCTGGAGCGCGGCGATTAGCCGGAGCCATGACGAACCAACGGGGGAGTTGTCTCGCCCCGGCGCATCGCGGTCTAATCCCCCCGCCTTAGCGCCACAGGAGCAACCGATGGCCTACCAAGTCACGGAAAAGGACCTTTACGTCGTCGACGAGTTCATGGCCAAGCCGATTGGCCACCACAGCCCCAACTTGCAGCGGGTGCTCAATACGTTGAGGGGAGCGGACGTAAAGGGCAAGCACTGCCTCGTCTGCACCAAGCCCGGCCGCGAGTGGCGCCTGGCCCAGCTCTCCGGCGTGCGCGGCAAGCCGGTCAAGCTGCTCGACAAGACCTTCGACAATATCGAGGACGCCGAGCGCTACGTCTTCCGCCTGCGCTGGAAGCAGCACACCGGCAAGGCGTTGCCGAAATAACCGCCGCGCGAGCGGCCCTCTGCACCACCGACAATCTACCGCCAGGCCCTGGGGAGCTACACATGACCAGAATCGCGGGCTATGCCGACCGCGTCAGCGTGACGCCGGGAGAGACCATCAACTTCATGGTGAGTTGCGAAGCTCCCTCCTACAAATGCGACATCGTCCGCCTCGTCTGCGGCGACGAGAACCCCGACGGCCCCGGCGTCAAGGAGAAGGTCGTCAGGACCGGCGCGAGCGGCACCTACAAGGGGCGCCGCCAGGTCTGCTACGACGGCTCCTTCATGGAAGTCCCGGCTCATCCCGCCATCCAGGGGCTGGATAGCTTCACCTTCCAGGCGTTCATCTGGCCGACGACGCCCGATCGCGGCACCCAGGCGCTGATCTCCAACTGGCGCGACCGCGACAAGGCAGGTGCCGCGCTCATCATCACCAAGAAGGACGGCTCGCTCGCGCTCTGCCTCGGTGACGGTAAGGGCGAGATCGAGGTGATCGCCACCAACCGGCCGCTGATCGCGCACCAATGGTACTTCGTCGCCGCATCCTACGACGCCGAGTCGAAGCAGGTGACGCTGGTGCAGCAGCCGCTCAACGAATACCCCAATGTGGACCACGGCCGGACCTTGAAGAAAAAGTCCGCGCTGAGCGGGCCGGGCAAGCACGACGCACCACTCACCATGGGCGGCCACTTCAAGCGCGTAGATAAGGGGCGCACCGTCTGCGGCGGCTTCTACAACGGGCGCATCGACAGCCCGCGCGTCGCCAACCGCGTGCTGAGCCCGGCGGAGATGGAGCTTGCCAAGACCCGTCCCACGCACGGATCGCTCGCGACAGTGGTGATCGGCGCCTGGGACTTCTCCCAAGGCATCACGACGACGACGGCGACCGATCTCACCGCCAACGCTTTGCACGGCAGCCTCGTCAACATGCCGACGCGCGCCGTCACCGGCTGGTGTTGGGACGGCAGCGAGATGAACTGGCAGAGCGCGCCGGAGCAGTACGGCGCGATCCATTTCCACGAGGACGACGTCTACGACGCGCGCTGGGAGGTCGATTTCTCGCTCACCTGCCCCAAGCGGCTGAAGAGCGGCGTCTACGCCGCGAGGCTCCGGGGCGAAGGCGGCGGCGAGGAGTACATCCCCTTCGCCGTCCGCGCCCCGCGCGGCGCGCCGACCGCGAAGATCTGCTTCCTGCTCCCCACCGCGAGCTACATGGCCTACGCCAACACCAACATGTCCACCAACATGGGCGCGGCGCAGATTCTCGCGGGCCGGCTCACGGTGCTGAACGAGAAGAACCTGCAACGCAGCGAGCACCGGGAATACGGCACCTCGCTCTACGACAGCCACATCGACGGCAGCGGGATCTGCTACTCCTCGCGGCTCAGGCCGATCCTGAACTTCCGCCCGAAGGCGCTGGAATGGATCGGCGGGACCGAATCCACGCTCTGGCAGTTCAACGCCGACACGCATCTGACCGAGTGGCTGGAGGCGCGGGGCTTCGAGTACGACGTCGTCACCGACGAGGACCTGCACTACGAAGGTCTGTCGGCGATCCAGGACTACACGGTCGTCCTCAGCGGCTCGCACCCCGAATACCACTCGAAGGCGATGTGGGACGCGATGCAAGCCTATCAGCAGCGCGGCGGGCGGCTCATGTACATGGGCGCCAACGGCTGGTACTGGCGCATCGCCTACCACACCGAGGTGCCGGGATGCATCGAGGTGCGCCGCGCCGAGGACGGCATCCGTACCTGGATCGCGCGCCCCGGCGAGTACTATCACAGCTTCACCGGCGAATACGGCGGCCTCTGGCGGCGCAACGGGCGGCCGCCGCAGGTAATCGTCGGCACCGGCTTCAGCGCTCAGGGCTTCGACATCTCGTCCTACTACGTGCGCCAGCCGGACAGCTTCAAGCCGGAGGTCGCCTGGATCTTCGACGGCATCGGCGAGGACGAGAAGATCGGCGATTTCGGGCTGATCGGCGGCGGCGCGGCAGGGCTGGAGCTCGACCGGGCCGACCCGCTGCTCGGCACACCGCCCAACACCTACGTGCTCGCGAGCTCCGAAGGCCACACCGACCTCTACCTCGTGGTCTGCGAGGAGCTCGACGTGAACCGGCCCAATGCCGACGGCACGCAGGACCCGCTGGTGCGCGCCGACATCGTGTTTTACGAGACCGCGAACGGCGGCGCGTGTTCTCCACCAGCTCGATCGCCTGGTGCGGGAGCCTTGCCCACAACGACCACGACAACAACGTCTCGCGCTTGACCGAGAACGTCCTGCGCCGCTTCGCCGATCCGACCTCGTTCTGAGCGAGGCACGGCGCTTCCGCCACCGGGGGCCGCGATGAGCGGCCCCGTACTTGAGGTCGAGGCCCTCACCAAGCGTTTCGGTCCGGTGACCGCCGTCGATGCGTTGAGCTTCACGGTCGCCCGGGGGACGACCGCCGCCCTGCTCGGCGCCAACGGCGCCGGCAAGACCACCACCTTGGCGATGATCCTGGGCCTGCTGCTGCCGAGCGCCGGCACGGTGCGCATCTTCGGCCGCGACCTGGCTGCCCACCGCTACGCGCTGCTGCCCCGCATGAACTTCTCCTCGCCCTATACGGACCTGCCGCACCGGCTCACCGTGCGCGAGAACCTGACCGTCTACGCCAAGCTCTACGGCCTCGACGGCGTGCGGCGGCGGATCGAGCGGATGGCCGAGACCCTCGACCTGGGCACCTTCCTCAAGCGGCCGACGGGCAAGCTCTCGGCCGGACAGCGCACGCGGGTCGCGCTCGCCAAGGCGCTGCTCAACGATCCGGAGCTGCTGTTGCTGGACGAGCCCTCGGCCTCGCTCGATCCCGACACGGCCGATTGGGTGCGGGGTGTCATCGAGCGCTACCGCGCCGAGACCGGCGCCACCATCCTGCTCGCCTCCCACAACATGGCCGAGGTCGAGCGGCTCTGCGACGACGTGTTCGTGATGAGCGGCGGGCGCATCGTTGAGAGCGGCACGCCAGAGGCCATGATCGAGCGCCGCGGCCTGAGCACGCTGGAGGAGGTCTTCCTCGAAATCGTGCGGGGCACGGCCGGCCTCGGCGAGGCGGCGCAGTGACGGAGACCGGCGCCCTATGGACCCCGCCGTGGCGGGGGTCGGCAGGGCGGATCGGCGCGCTGGTGCTGCGCCACACCTATCTGTTGCGGCGCTCCTGGCCGCGTCTGCTGGAGCTCATGTACTGGCCCACGGTGCAGATGATCATCTGGGGCCTCGTCACCATGTTCCTCGTCACCAACAGCTCGTGGGTGGCGCAGGCGAGCCGGGGTCCTGCTCGCCGGCGTCATCCTGTGGGACGTGATGTTCCGCGGCCAGATCGGGCTCTCCCTGGTGTTCATCGAGGAGATGTGGTCGCGCAATCTCGGCCATCTCTTCGTGAGCCCCTTGCGCCCGTGGGAGCTGATTTTCGCGCTCATGCTGATCAGCCTGATCCGCACGCTGATCGGCATGGCGGGCGCGGTGGGCTTCGCCTACCTGCTCTACGCGTTCTCGATCTTCGATCTCGGCTTCGCGCTGATCGGCTTCTTCGTGAACCTGATCGTGATGGGCTGGGCCGTGGGCTTCTTCGTGGCCGGCCTGGTGTTGCGCTACGGCCTCGGCGCGGAAAGCCTTGCCTGGTTCCTGATCTTCGCGCTGGCGCCCTTCAGCTGCGTCTACTACCCGCTCTCGATCCTGCCGGACTGGCTGGAGCCGGTGGCCGGCGCCCTGCCCTCTGCCCACGTCTTCGAGGGCATGCGGGAGCTCCTGGTCGACGGCACCTTCAGCGGCGATCACATGATGCGCGCGAGCCTGCTCAACATCGCCTATATCGGCGCCGGCATCGCCTCCTTCCTCGCCTTCCTGCGCAGCGCCCGCATCCGCGGCCTGCTGCATCAGATAGGGGAGTAGAGCGAGTCCGACCCCGTCGGGCTCGCGACAGGCCGCGACCGCGGCCCGCCGCTAATGCGGCGCCCTCGCGGAGGCGCCGGCCGGAGGCCGGCTGCCGTGAGCGATAAATGACTCAGTCTGCCGGGCCGCTGACCCCGGCTGAGTCGAAGGTCGCCATGCCGTTGTGAGCGGCAATCGCCATGCGCACGAGGGCGGCGGCAAGGGCCGCGCCCGAGGCTTCGCCGAGGCGCAAGCCGAGGTCGAGCAGCGGTTCGAGTGCCAGCGCCTCCAGCAGCCGCCGATGCCCCGGTTCCGCCGAGCGGTGAGCGACCTGGGTGTGGTCGAGGCCGCCCGCGCGCAGCCGCGCCACGACGGCCGCGGCGGCGGTGCAGGCAGAAGCCGTCGAGCAGCACGGGCACACGGCTCTCCCGCGCTTGGACGACGGCGCCCGCGATCGCCGCCAGCTCCCGGCCGCCCGACACAGGTGAGCGCGGCAAGCGGATCGTGCCGGGCGCGGGCATGGCGCGCGAGTGCCGCATCGACCACGGCCGCCTTGCGCGCGAGGCCTTCGGCATCGACGCCAGTCCCCGGCCCCACCCACGTTGCGCCGTCGCCGCCGCAGAGAGCCGCCGCCAGCGCGGCTGCGGCGGTGGTGTTGCCGATTCCCATCTCGCCGAGGCAGAGCAGGTCGGCGCCCTCGTCCACCGCGGCCATTCCGGCCTCCAGCGCCGCGACGCAGTCCGCCTCGCCCAGCGCCGGCGCCTGGGTCATGTCCTCGGTGGGCGTCTCCAGATCGAGGGGCACCACCGTCAACTCAGCGCCCAACACGTCGCAGAGCTGGTTGATAGCGGCGCCGCCGGCCTCGAAATTGGCCACCATCTGTGCGGTCACCGTCGCGGGATAGGCGGAGACGCCGAGCGCCGCCACGCCGTGATTGCCGGCGAAGACCAGCACTTGGATACGCTCCGCGCGCGGCGGATGATCCCCTTGCCATGCGGCAGCCCACTGGGCGAGCGCTTCCAGCCGGCCCAACGCACCGGCCGGCTTGGTAAGCCGCGCATCGTGCGCTTTCGCCCTCTCAGCCGCCGCCTCGGCCGCCCCCGGCATGGCCGCGACGCGCTCGCGGAAGGCGGTTAGCGAACCGAGCCGCGCCTCATCCGACATGTCGCAGCTCGTTCAGCCCACCTCCCCCTGTCCCCCTCCCCCCGGCGGGCGGAGGGGGAACGTAGGTGGCGCCGCCCGTTACTCCCTCTCCGCCCCTGGGGGCGGAGAGGGCCGGGGTGAGGTGGGGGTGTTGACTCCGACCGTCAAGAAGACACGCGCGCGCCGAGCCTTCGCAAGAGGTCTGGAGCGAAATTTCGAACTGAGTCACCACCCTCTGCCGGGCTTTCTTGGCCACGACCGCGCCCTGGCCTATAAGGCTGAGGGAGGATGCCGGGCCGCGGCGGCTCGGACAAGGGCACATGCGTTACGACGACGGCGACGAGGCTCCCCTCCAACAGGCGGCGTACCGCACGGTGCGGGTCTGGCGGAGCGACCTCCGCGCCACCCTTCTCTTCCTGACGCGCGTGCCGTTGAAGGCGGCACGGCCGGAGGGGGACACGCCGCCGCTCGGCCGCGCGGTTCGCGCCTTTCCCATCGTCGGCGCACTCATCGGGCTCGTCGCCGGGATCGTCTACGGGATCGCTGCAGGGATCGGCCTGCCGGACATCGTGGCGGCGGTGCTCGCGGTCGGCGCCGGCGCGCTGGTCACCGGCGCGTTGCACGAGGACGGCCTTGCCGACATGGCCGACGGCTTCGGCGGCGGAAATACGCGCGATCGCAAGCTTGCCATCATGCGCGACAGCCGCATCGGCGCTTACGGCGTGATTGCGCTGGTGGTGGTGCTGGCGGCGAAGGCAGGCGCGATCGGGGACCTCGGCAGCACCGGCCTTGCGATCGCCGGCATGGTGGCCGCCGCGGCCGTCTCGCGCGCGGCGATGCCGGCGGTCATGCTGTGGACGGAGCCGGCACGGAGCGACGGCCTCGCGGCCGATGCGGGGAGGCCTCCGTCCGCCCATGTGTGGACCGGCCTCGCGCTCGCGGCCGTGCTCGCCGTGGGTCTCCTGACCTGGAGCGGGCTCGTCGCATTCCTCGTCGCGGGCGTCGGCACTGCCGCAGTCGCCTGGCTTGCGGAGCGGCAAGTCGGCGGCCACACTGGGGATGTGCTCGGCGGCGTTCAGCAACTCTCCGAGGTTCTGTTCCTTCTCACTCTCGCGGCGGTTCGATGACTTCTATCAGCACCGTGACCCGGTGGTGGTGGGTACGCCACGCGCCCGTCACCGACCATGGCGGCCGGCTCTACGGCCGCACCAACGTGCCCGCCAACACCAGCGAGCGGCCGCCCTTCGAGGCGCTGGCCCGCGCGCTGCCTGAAGACGCGGTATGGCTCACGAGCGACCTCCTGCGCACCCATCAGACCGCCGACGCAATCGCCGAGGCCGGCCACGCGGTGCCGGCGAGGGCCATCGAGGCGGACCTGGACGAGCAGGATTTCGGCGCGTGGCAGGGGCTCACCTGGAACGAGGTCGCGACCGAGCGGGGCGGCCTCGCCCACAAGTACTGGGTTGCGCCGGCCCATGTGACCCCGCCGGAGGGCGAGAGCTTCGTCGACGTGATCGAGCGGGTCACCGCCGCCGTCACCCGCCGGACGACGCAGCACGCAGGCAGCGACATCGTTGCCGTGGCCCACGGGGGCTCGATCCGCGCCGCGCTCGCGCTCGCGCTCGGCCTCGATCCGGAACGCGCGCTGGCATTCAGCATCGACAACCTCTCGATCACCCGCATCGACCACGTGGAGGGACCCGCCAGGGGCGGCGCCTGGCGCGTCGCCGCGGTCAACCTGCCGGCAGTCTGACCACTACCGCCTGGGAACGCGCAGCACTCGCGCAACGGTGGCCAGCGCGCCGGCGGAGCGCGTAGACTCGCGCCATGAAGCCCCAGGATGCGCCCAGCCTGTTCGAGGACGCAGCGCCGAGGCCGCTCGCCGACCGGCTACGGCCGCGCACGCTCGAGGAGGTGGTGGGGCAGAATCACCTGCTGCGCCCCGACGGCCCGCTCGGGCGGATGGTGGCGAGCGGCGCGCTGGCCTCCACCATCCTCTGGGGGCCGCCCGGTTGCGGCAAGACCACGATCGCCCGCCTGCTCGCCGACCACACGGACATGCTGTTCGCGCCGCTCAGCGCAGTCTTCTCCGGCGTCGCCGAGCTGCGCAAGGTGTTCGGCGAGGCGCGCTGACCGCCGCGTCGGCGGCACCGGCACCTTGCTCTTCGTCGACGAGATTCACCGCTTCAACCGGGCGCAGCAGGACGCCTTCCTGCCCGTGGTCGAGGACGGCACCGTCATCCTGGTCGGCGCCACCACCGAGAACCCCTCGTTCGAGCTTAACGGCGCCCTGCTCTCGCGCTGCGCGGTGCTGGTGCTCAACCGGCTCGACGACAGCGCGCTGGAGACCCTGCTCGCGCGCGCCGAGGAGGCGGAGGGCCGCACGCTGCCGCTCAGCGCCGATGCCCGCCCCATGCTGCGGGCCATGGCCGACGGCGACGGCCGCGCGCTCATCAACTTGGCCGAAGCCCTGTTCGCGGCCGGCGCCAGCACGCCGCTCGACGTGCCTCAGCTGATGGAGACGGTGCAGCGCCGGGCGCCGCTCTACGACAAGTCGCAGGAGGGCCACTACAACCTGATCTCGGCCCTGCACAAGTCGCTGCGCGGCTCGGATACCGACGCCGCGCTCTACTGGCTCGCCCGCATGCTCGCCGGGGCGAGGAACCCCGCTATATCGCCCGCCGCCTGGTGCGTTTCGCGGTCGAGGATGTGGGGCTCGCCGACCCGGATGCGCTGCCGCAGGCCCTCGCCGGCTGGGAGGCTTATGAGCGCCTGGGATCGCCCGAAGGCGAGCTCGCCATCGCCCAGACCGTGATCTATCTCGGCACGGCGGCGAAATCGAACGCGAGCTACCGTGCCCTCTCGCACGCCATGGCGTCGGCCCGCGAGACCGGCTCGCTGACGCCGCCCAAACACATCCTCAACGCGCCGACGCGGCTGATGAAGGACCTCGGCTACGGCAAGGGCTACGTCTACGACCACGACACGGAGGAAGGATTCTCGGCCCAGAACTATTTTCCGGAGGCATGGCGCGGCCCACCTTCTACGAGCCGTTGGCGCGAGGCTTCGAGCGCGAGGTGCTGAAGCGCCTCGCCTATTGGCAGAAGCTGCGCGAGGTCGCCGATGACAGTGGGGACGCGGAGGACGACGGGTGAAGATCGCGCTCGCCATTGCTCTGGGCGGGGCATTGGGTTCCGTCGGGCGCTACTACGTCATGGGCGCCGCCGAGCGCTGGCTCGCGTCGCTTATCGGCGCAGGTTTCCCATACGGCACGCTGACGGTGAACGTCGTGGGCTCGTTCATCCTCGGCGCGCTGGTGCAGGGGCTCGCGGTCTCCTTCGACGCCGGCGAGGTGGTGCAGCGCTTCCTCTTCGTGGGGTTGCTCGGCGGCTTCACCACCTTCTCCGCCTTTTCGGCGGACAGCATCGCCATGCTGGAGCGGGGCGATGTCGGCCGGGCGCTGCTCTACATCGCGCTCTCGGTCGTGCTCTCGGTCGGCGGCTTCTATTGCGGGCTCAAGCTGGTACGCGGGGTGCTCTGACGTGAGCGGCGTCGCCACCCTGGAGATCGCACCCGAGGACGGCGCCCAGCGGCTCGACCGCTGGTTCAAGCGGCACTACCCGGCCATCGGGCACGGCCGCCTGGAGAAGCTGCTGCGCACCGGCCAGATCCGCGTGAACGGCAAGCGCGCCCGCGCCGGCACCCGACTGGCGCCAGGCGACCGGGTCCGCGTGCCGCCGCTGCCCGAAGGCGGCGAGGAGCGCGCGCCCCGCCGCGCCCTGCCGCCGATGGACGAGGCGGATGTCGACATGGTGCAGTCGGCGGTCATCTACCGCGACGGCGACATGATCGCGCTCAACAAGCCGCCCGGCCTGCCGGTGCAGGGCGGCAGCCGCGTCGCCCGCCACCTCGACGCGATGCTCGACGCGCTCCGCTTCGACGCAGCGGACGCACCCCGTCTCGTCCACCGGCTCGATCGCGACACCAGCGGTGTCCTCCTGCTCGCCCGCCACGCGGCGGCGGCGCGAGAGCTCACCGCCCTCTTTCGCACCGGCAGTTGCAAAAACTCTATTGGGCACTGGTCGTTGGCGTGCCGAAGCCGGCGCAGGGGCGGATCGACGCGCCGCTCGCGAAGCGTCAGGTGGGCGCGGGCGAGCGGGTGATCGCGACCGCGGAGGGCGGCCAGCGCGCGATAACGGACTACGCACTGATCGATACGGCCGGCCGGCGCCTCTCGTGGCTCGCGCTCATGCCGCGCACGGGCCGCACCCATCAGCTCCGGACCCACACCGCGTCGGTCTTGGCCATCCCATCGTGGGCGACGGCAAGTACGGCGGCGAGGCGGCGTTCCCGGCTGGCTTCGAGCCCCGCTTGCACCTGCACGCCCGCGCGTTGGCGCTTCCCCGGCCCGGCGGCAAGGCGTTGGTTCTCACCGCGCCGCTGCCGCCGCATATGGCCGCCGCGTGGCACTTTCTCGGGTTCGATCCGGAGCCTGCCGAAGACCATTTTGCGGTGTTCGAGGCTGCGCCGTGAGCGGAACCAAGCCGAAGCGCTTCTACGACACGGCAATTGCAGTGGAAGCCGTCGGCGGGCACGGGATCACGCTCGACGGCAAGCCGGTGCGCACGCCGGCCGGCCGGCCTCTGGCAATGCCGGGCGCGGCGCTTGCGGGTGCGCTCGCTGAGGAATGGGACGCGCAGGGGGAGACCATCGACCGCGAGACCATGCCGCTCACCCGCCTCGTCTGCACCGGGCTGGACTTGGTGCCCGCAAGGCGGGCGGACATCGTGGCCGAGGTCGTGGCCTATGCCGAGACCGACCTCGTCTGCTATCGCACCGACGAGCCGCCGGCCCTCGCCCGGCGCCAGGCAGCCGCGTGGCAGCCGCTGGTGGCCTGGGCGGCGGATCGTTACGGCGCCCACCTCGCGGTCACGACCTCGGTTACCCCCATCTCACAGACGCCGGGCGCGCTAGCCGCGCTTCGTGACGCCGTTGAGGCGGAAAACGACTTTGCGCTTGCCGCGCTAAGCCTTGCCGCCCGGAGCTTCGGCTCGGTGGTGATCGCGCTCGCCATGCGCGAGGCGCGGCTCGATGCAGAGGCCGCCGCTGACGTCTCGCTGATCGACGAGCGCTATCAGCTTGAGCGCTGGGGCGAGGACGCGGAGCTTGCCGCCCGCTGCGCCCGCGTCGCCCGCGATGCGGCGGACGCCGAGCGCCTGTTTCGCCTCCTCGCCGCCTGACCGGACGCGCGGCGCGCTTGCATCCGGCGGGGCCTGCGGATAGGGTGACGGGCCGGTGGGCAGGCAGCATCCGGCTCACCATTAGGAGAATGACTTCATGGCGCGCGTGACGGTCGAAGATTGCGTTGGCATGGTGCCCAACCGGTTCGAGCTCGTGCTGCTCGCGGCGCAGCGCGCCCGCGACATCCGCTCGGGCGCCGAGCTCACGGTTGAGCGGGATAACGACAAGAACGCCGTCGTCGCGCTCCGCGAAATCGCGGAGGAGGCGATCGATCTCGAAACGCTCCGTTACGAGCTCGAGCATGGGCGGGAAGTCGATACCGAGATCGACGAGCCGGACGAAGACACCATGGCGGTGCTGGCGGCCGAGGCTGCCTGGGCCGGCGTGACCGCCCAGACGACGACCAGTGAGGAGGCAGGCGCGCACGACGGCGAGGCCAACCCATCCGGACCGCCGGAGACCGAGGCGAAAGCCAAGGAGTAGCGCCGGCTGGCGGCGCACTGGGCGCGGCGGGGCCGCTGCCCGCACCCCTGCGGAGGGCTTCCGCCGGCGCTGGCGGAGCATATCGGCGGCCGTGATCCGGCAATACGAACTCGTCGAGCGCGTTAAGAGCTACGAGCCCGCAGCGGACGAAGCTCTGCTGAACCGCGCCTACGTCTTCTCGATGAAGGCGCACGGCGCGCAGACCCGCGCCAGCGGCGACCCCTATTTCGCCCATCCCATTGAGGTCGCCGGCATCCTGACCGAGCTCAAGCTCGACAGCACGTCGATCGCGACCGCGCTGCTCCACGACACCGTGGAGGACACGGGCACCACAGTCGAGCAGATCGGCACGCTGTTCGGCGAGGAGACCGCGCGGCTCGTCGACGGCGTGACCAAATTGAGCCGGCTGGAGCTGCAATCCGATCAGGCGCATCAGGCCGAGAACCTGCGCAAGTTCCTGCTCGCGTTGTCGGAAGACATCCGCGTTCTCCTCGTTAAGCTCGCCGACCGGCTGCACAACATGCGCACGCTCCATTACGTGCCGGACGAGCAAAAGCGGCAGCGGATCGCCAAGGAGACGATGGAGATATACGCGCCGCTTGCGGAGCGCATCGGCCTGCAGGCCTTCAAGGCGGAGCTCGAAGATCTCGCCTTCAAGGAGCTCAACCCCAACGGCTTCCACACCATGGAGACGCGGCTCAAAGCCCTACGCGATCAGGCCGGCGGCATGGTCGAGCGGGTCACCGAGTCCCTTACCGCAACGCTCAGGAAGCAGCGGCTCCGGGCAACGGTCGCGGGCCGGGAAAAGCGGCCCTACTCCATTTGGGAAAAGATGCAGCGCAAGAAGCTCGCCTTCGAGCAGCTTACCGATATCGTGGGCTTCCGCGTCGTCACCGAGAGCGAAGAGGATTGCTACCGGGCGCTCGGTATCGTGCATCGCGCATATCCCATGGTGCCGGGCCGCTTCAAGGACTACATCTCGACGCCCAAGCCCAACGGGTACCGCTCGCTCCACACCGCGGTGATCGGGCCCGAGCAGCGCCGCATCGAGATCCAGATTCGCACCCGCGACATGCACGAAGAGGCCGAGTACGGCGTCGCGGCTCATTGGCTGTTCAAGCAGGGGGGCGACGTCCGCGACGTCCGTCAGCAGCGCTGGCTTCGCCCGTTGCTCGAAATCCTCGACAAGGCCTCAGGGCCCGAGGAGCTGCTCGAGCACGCCAAGCTCGAGATGTTTAAGGACGAGGTGTTCTGCTTCTCGCCCCGCGGGGCGCTGATCTCGCTGCCGCGCGGCGCAACGCCGGTCGATTTCGCCTATGCGGTGCACACCGATGTGGGCGACACGACGGTCGGCGCCAAGGTCAACGGGCGCATGGTGCCGCTCTGGACCCAGCTGGAGAACGGCGATCAGGTGGAGATCCTGCGCTCGCGGGTCCCCCAACCGCAGCCAGCCTGGGAACGATTTGTGGTGACCGGCAAGGCGCGAACCTGCATCCGCCGCTTCACCCGGCTCAAGGAGCGGGAACAGTTCATCGCCCTCGGCCGGGCCGTCGCCGAAAAACTCTGCCGCGAGGCCGGCGCGGATTACTCCGAGGCGCTGCTGGAGGGTGCGCTCTCCCGCCTCAAGCAGCGCTCCGTGAGCGATCTGCTGGCCGCCCTCGGACGCGGCGATCTCACCAGCGGCGAAGTCGCCGACACTCTCTTCCCCGCCCGCAGTCTCCAGGGCATCGCACGCCGCGCGCTCTCGGTCGCGCGTGGCCGGCGCGGCACCAAGGCAGGCGACAGAGGCATCCCCGTGCGCGGCCTGATTCCGGGCATGGCCGTGCATCTTGCCGAGTGCTGCAACCCGTTGCCCGGCGAGCGCATCGTCGGCATCGTCACCACCGGCAAGGGCGTGACGATCCACACCATCGACTGCGACACGCTGGAGAGTTTTGGGGACACGCCCGAGCGTTGGCTCGATCTCGCCTGGGAAGGGGACGCGGAAGAAAAGGGAATCCATGTCGGCCGTCTCAACCTGGTGGTCGCCAACGAAACCGGGAGCCTCAGCAAGCTGACCACCGCGATCGCCCAGAACAACGGCAACATCAGCAACCTCAAGATCACAAACCGCTCGCTGGATTTCTTCGAGATGCTGGTCGATATCGAGGTCAAGGACGCCAGACACCTCGGCAATATCATGGCCGCCTTGCGGGCGGTGACGACAGTGAGCAGCGTGGAGCGCGAGAGGGCACGCCACTAGCCACCGGGACCGGGTCAAAGCGGCCGGTTTTGGGTACTGCGCCTGCCGGCGCCTCTCCGGGCCAAATTGTGTAATTGCGGCTCTAGCCTTATATTCCACGCGCCCTGGCCGGGAGCCGGCACAGGGCGAAGAGGGAGGGAGACGGGGTGTCTCAGTCACGCCAGACGACTCTCGCCGGGGCGAACGACGCGGCGCCCAGCGCCGTGCTGACCGACCGGGAGAGCGGGGGGACGGTAGAACTGCCCGTCCTCGAGGGGACGATGGGCCCCCCGGTGATCGATATCCGCTCGCTCTACGCCGGCACGGGCAAATTTTCCTACGATCCCGGCTACACTGCGACCGGCTCCTGCAAGTCGAAGATCACCTATATCGACGGCGAGCAAGGCGTACTGCTGCACCGCGGCTACCCCATCGACGAGCTGGCGGAACAGAGCGACTTTCTCGAGGTCTCCTACCTGCTGCTCCACGGCGAGTTGCCGAATGCGGCGGAGAGGGATCGCTTCGTCAACACCATCACCAAGCACACGATGGTGCACGAGCAGATCAACTATCTCTACCGGGGGTTCCGGCGCGATTCTCACCCGATGGCGGTGATGATCGGCGTGGTCGGTGCGCTCGCCGCCTTCTATCACGACACCACCGATATCGACGACGCGAAGCAGCGCATGATCGCCTCGCACCGGCTGATCGCGAAGATGCCGACCTTCGCGGCGATGGCCTACAAGTACAGCATCGGGCAGCCGTTCGTTTATCCGCGCAACGACCTCACCTACGCCGAGAACTTCCTGCACATGATGTTCGCGGTGCCGTGCGAGGACTATCAGATCAACCCGATCCACGCGCGCGCCATGGACCGCCTCCTCATCCTCCACGCGGACCACGAACAGAACGCCTCGACATCGACGGTGCGCCTCGCCGGCTCATCCGGCGCCAACCCCTACGCCTGCATCGCGGCCGGCATCGCGACGCTCTGGGGGCCTGCCCATGGCGGCGCCAACGAGGCGGTGCTCCAGATGCTCGAAGAGATCGGCACGGTCGAAAGCATCTCGACCTTCATCGGGCGGGCCAAGGACAAGGACGACCCCTTCCGGCTCATGGGCTTCGGCCACCGGGTCTACAAGAACTACGACCCACGCGCGACGGTCATGCGGGAAACCTGCCACGAGGTGCTCGACGATCTCGGTCTCAGCGACGAGCTGCTCAAGATCGCGATGGAGCTGGAGCGGATCGCGCTTGAGGACAAGTATTTTGTGGAGCGCAAGCTCTACCCCAACGTCGATTTCTACTCGGGCCTTATCTTGCAGGCTCTCGGTATCCCGACGCACCTCTTCACGGTGATCTTCGCGCTGGCGCGCACCGTCGGCTGGGTCGCCCAGTGGAACGAGATGATCGAAGATCCGGAGCAGAAGATCGGCCGGCCGCGCCAGCTCTATACCGGCCCGGCCCAGCGCAGTTTCGTCCCGTTGAGTGAGCGGGCTTAGCCATACGCCTGAGAGACTGGCGTCCCCAGGGGGACTCGAACCCCCGTTTCCGGCGTGAGAGGCCGGTGTCCTAGGCCACTAGACGATGGGGACGCCGCCCCACCGGAGATAACCCAGAAAGGCCGCGAACTCAACTGTCGGTCCGGACGGCCCTGTCAGCATCGCGGTCGGTCTTGCGCACCTTGGTTGAGGACGTTTTGGATTTCGTGCGCCCGGCGGAGGGGCAGCCGGGAGGAGGCGGTTCCCGATGTTCGAGGAGCTGGGATTCGAGGAACTGACACCGCTCACGGCGTCGGTGCTGCTGGGTCTCATGCTCGGCTGCGCCTACGGCGCCTTGGCGCAGCGCAGTGCCTTCTGCCTGCGCCGCAGCCTGGTCGGCCAGTGGCGCGATTGCCTGCCGGCGCTGGGCGCCTGGGCGATGGCGCTGGCGTGCGCGATTGCCGGCACCCGGGCGGCGGTTGCCACGGGCCTGATCTCCTTCGACGCGCACCGCTTTCTCGCGTCCGACCTGCCGGTTGCATCCGTGCTCCTGGGCGGTGCGCTGTTCGGGGCCGGCATGGTGCTGGCGGGCGGCTGCGTCTCGCGCCTCACGGTGCTGGTCGGCACCGGCAATCTGCGCGCCCTGCTCGTCCTGATTGTCTTTGCCGTCACCGCCCATGCGGTGATGAAGGGCGCGCTGGCGCCGATCCGCCAGGCGCTCGGCGACGCGACCATTCCCGGCGGCGAGGCGGCTGCGCTTTCCTCATGGCCCGGCGGCGAGGTCTGGCCGCTCATCATCGCGGGCGCCGCGCTGCTCTTCGCGCTCTTCTCCCGCGCGCGGATCGCCCATCTGGCCATGGCGGGCGCCATCGGGCTGCTGGTGCCGCTCGGCTGGATCGGCACGGGATTCCTGCTGCTGGACGATTTCGATCCGATCCCCGTGCAGTCGATGGGCTTCACGGGGCCGATGGCCGACACGCTGTTCTGGGCCGTGGCGGCGACATCGATTCCGGCAGGCTTCGGCACAGGCCTAGCGGCGGGCGTCTTGATCGGCAGCCTGGTCGCGGCGCTGGCGGCCGGCGAGTTCCGCTGGCAGAGCCTGGAAGGGCCGCGGCAGACCGGGCGCTACCTTGCCGGCGCCGTGATGATGGGGGTGGGCGGCGTGCTGGCAGGCGGCTGCACGGTCGGCGCCGGTCTTTCCGGCGTCTCGACGGCAAGCCTTGCCGCCCTGCTCGCGCTCGCCGCCATGGCAGCCTCGGCGCGGGCCGTAGGCGTGCTCCTCGCCGCCCGCTAGCGCTCGGCAGCCGCTACGGCGTTTCCGCTCGAAGCAGAAACGCCGCCAACAGGCTCAGCTGAACATGTCCCCGGTGATGGCGGCGTACCAGCCGAGCGATTCTCCGTAGGTCGCCTTGCGCAGCTCCGCGCTTTCCCCGGTCTGGGAAATGAAGCCGTCGGTCTTGGCAATCTTCTCGTCGGTCGCTTCGTAGGAGGCACCGACCTTGACGCCGTCATCGGTGCCGATGAGCGACCAGCATGTGTTGGAGTAGCGCGGCGGGAACACCGTGGACCCGGTGAGCGCCCCGCGCACCGCCATGGCGCAGACCTTCGCCTGGCTGTTGGCCGAGAAGCCCGACTTCGGCATGTCGCCCTGCAGCGCGGCGTCGCCCAGCACATGGATATTGTCGTCCGCCCGGCTCTGCATGGTGTGCGGCACGATCGGCGCCCAGCCGGACTCGTCGGTGATGTCCGCAAGCGCTGCGATGCGCCCCGCCTGCTGCGCGGGGATGACGTTGCAGACATCCACCTTCATCGCCTCGCCGTCCACCACCACTTCCATGGTGTCGGGCCGCACCTCGACCTTATCGCCGCCGAAGTCCGGCCGATGCGCTCGACCATGCCGGGGTAGTGGCGCTGCCAGCCGTCCTCGAACAACCCCTGCTTGGAGAACTTCTCCTTGGGATCGACGATCAGGATCTTCGCCGTCGGATTGGCCTGCTTCAGGACATGGGCCACCATCGAGATCCGCTCGTAGGGCCCCGGCGGGCAGCGGAACGGGTTCGGCGGGGCCACCATGCAATAGGTGCCGCCCTGCGGCATGGCCTCGATCTGCGCCTTGAGAAGCTGGGTCTGCGAGCCGGCCTTGTAGGCGTGCGGCATGCGGTTCTGCTGCGACAGGTCCCATCCGGGAACGGACCCCGGCCGGAAGTCGATGCCCGGCGACAGGACGAGGCGGTCGTAAGCGAGGCTGGCCCCGCCCGCGAGCCCCACGCTCCGCTTGTCGCGGTCGATGGAGACCGCCCAGTCGTGCACGACGTTGATCCCGTGATTTGCGGCCAGCGCGCCGTAGCTGTGCCCGATCGACGTCCAGTCGCGGAAGCCGCCGATATAGAGGTTCGAAAAGAAGCAGGTGTAGTAGGCGCGGCTCGGTTCCACGAGCGTTACATCCACAGCACCCTTCGAATCCTTGGCGATGTAGCGCGCAGCCGTTGCACCGCCTGCACCGCCGCCCACGACCACGACGCGGGGGCGGCCCTCGGCCAGCACCGCCGGCGCCGACAGCGCCGATATCGCCGTTGTCGCCGCAGCCGCGGATGCGAGGAAATGGCGCCGATTCAAGCCGCTCTTTCCGTTTCGTGGGTTCATGTCGTGTTTCCCTTGGCTCACGGATCATCTTCCGCCCTGTGGAAATGCACAGCGAGAGCAGCGATCTCTTCGTCCGACAAGCGCCCGGCCACGAGCTGCATGACGGGATGCACCCTCTTTCCGCGCTTGTAGGCGTGCAAGGCTATCACGAAGTCATCGGGCGGCCATCCGGTTATCGAGGGGATGCCCTCGTCGGCTCCGTCCGTCCGGTGGCAGGTGGTGCATTCGCCCGCAAGATAGGCGCCGTATTCGGGGTCTCCCCGGATGGCGAGGATCTGCGGGTCGAGGCCGTATTCCTCGGGCGTGGCGGTCGGCTCCGCCGGCGGTAGATCTGATCGGGCGCCTGAAAAGCCGCGCAGCCATGCCAAGAGTTCCGCCCGGTCGCCCGTTCCCTCAATGCCCGCGAAGCTCATACGCGAGCTGGGCACGAAAACGTGCGGGTCGGAGAGGAACGCATCCAGCGTCGCCTCAGCCCAGACCAAGCCGCCGGCACCGGCAGCCTTCATCGCCTGGGAGTAGCGATAGTTCGCGAGCGAGCCTGCCGCACGGCCGAAGACATCGTTGAGTTGCGGGCCGATCCGATGCTCCGCGCCGCCGCCCACCTGGTGGCAGCGCTTGCATTGGCCGAAGAGCGCCTTGCCGCGGCCGGCATCGGCGCTCCATGCGCCGGCGACCGGGAGAACCGCCAGCAGCGCCACGGCGAACAGGCCGGAGGCGAGACATGCCGCAAGGCCGGTCGTCCAGGACCGGTGTCGCCCGAAGGCTCTAGTCGACCTCAATCCGTTTGCTAAGGCTGTACACGGAGCCGTCATCGTCGATCCATTGGAACTCCAGAAGGCCCGACTTCGGGACGGCCATCTCGAACTGGATGTAGGGATCGGCCGAGACCGCCGGCTCCAGATCGACGGAGATCGCCACCTCGCCGTGATAGCTCACCACAAAGCGGTTGATGATCTGGCGGGGCACGAGCTCGCCCTCGCTGTCGTGGCGCTCCCCCGTATGCATCGGATGGGTGATCCGGGTCTTGACCATGAACGGGATGCCCGCCTTCGATCGACTTCGGCAGCTTTACGCGCGGCTTGGGTTCCGCCATCGCCCGCTCCTCAGCCGCAGCCGCCGACCGTCACCGCGATCTTCTGGGAGGCCTGGCGGAATGTGCCGTCCGCCATCTCCGCCACCGCATACACGTTCTGGCTCCCGGCCAGCCGGATGCGGATCGTGGCTTCCGGCGTCACCAGCCTCCCGAACGTGAAGACGGCGACGCCCGGATTCGGGTTTCCGTCGTTGAAGAGCGCGATGCGCCTCGCGCCCTCGGCGACGACCCGGATCGGCACGGCGCCGCCGTTGTCGAGATCTCCGGCGCATCGAGAAGCACACCGCCTTCCAGGCGCAATGCGCCCCCTGTGAATTCATCGATGGCCTGCCAAACGCCGTTCGAGGCCTCGGCCGTACCGCAGGACAGCAGCGGCGTCGCTGCGGGGCGGAGCACCGAGCATGTCATACACTCCCTGCGTGTTGGAGCCATGACACGGCCTCCTCCCGCTCGCCAGGCAACTAGCGATATTGCTCCCCGTGGCGGGCCCGTCAAGCCCCCCGTTGCGCGCGTATCGGTAACACAAGATATGTCCGGTCCATGTACCAGATGTTGATCGGCGTGGAACATTGACCCGCTGACCCCCCTCTCGGGGTGATCGGCGTCCATATTTGGGTCTGGACTGTCACATACTTTCGATGACGTTTCGTTCGTCATGCAGCGCGCGCGACGGGCGTGCTCAGCAGCAGGTTCGAGTTGGCTGCGTCCATACATCTGGCGCTTGAGGGCCTTTCGCTTTTTTATCTGTCCTCTGTTTTCCCTTGTACATCGCTCGCGAACACCCCTCTCTGCCAACATCACTGAGACACCGGCCCCCTTGGAATTACTGTAGGGCGGTGGAGGTGAATACCGATGACCGCAGAGAGAGAATCGATGACATTGCAAGAGATGGACGCTCCGGCCCTGGGGGTCGAGGAGCGTCGCGACGAGGCCCCCAGGGCCGGAGCCAGCCACGCGCGGCCAACGCCGGACCCGGAGGTCGTGGCCAAGCCGAAGAGGCGCAAGTTCACCGCGCAGTATCGACTGCGGATTCTGGAGGAGGCAGAGAGCTGCACGCAGCCCGGCGCGGTGGGCCGGCTGCTTCGCCGCGAGGGTCTGTACAGCTCCCATCTGACGGAATGGCGCAGGGCGCGGCGTGAGGGGTCGCTTCAAGGGCTGACCCCGAGCAAACGCGGTCGGAAGCCCGCCGAGCGCAACCCCCTCAGCGCGAAGGTGCACGAGCTCGAGGCGAAAGTGGCTCGGCTGGAGAAGGAGCTGCACACCGCCCATACGATCCTGGACGTCCAGGGAAAAGTTGCCGGGCTGCTGGGATTCAGCCTCGAACACGGGAAGGACTGCTGATGGCCGTCCAGCCGCTCGCATCGCAGGTCGGCGTGGCGCCGGCGTGCCGAGCGCTGGGGGTGCCACGGGCTTCCTTCTACCGTCGTCAGAGGCCCGCTCCCGGGCATCGGCAGCCCCGTCCTAAGCCCGCCCGGGCCCTGCGTGCGTCCGAACGCGCGCACGTCCTCGACGTGCTCGCCAGCCCGCGCTTCGTCGACCGGTCACCGGCCGAGGTCGTCGCGACGCTGCTCGATGAAGGCCAGTATCTGTGCGCCGAGCGCACGATGTACCGGATCCTGGCCGCGAACCAGCCGGTGCGAGAGCGGCGCAATCAGCGCAGTCATCCCTGCTACACCAAGCCCGAGCTGGTGGCCACGGGCCCCAACCAGACCTGGTCCTGGGATATCACCCGGCTCCGGGGGCCCAAACGCTGGACGTCCTTCTACCTCTATGTCTTGCTCGACATCTTCAGCCGCTGCGTCGTGGGCTGGATGGTTGCCGATCGGGAGAACGCCGCGCTCGCCGCGACGCTGATCGAGGAAACCTGTCTCAAGCAAGGCATCGAGCCCCAGGTGCTCACCCTGCATTCGGACCGCGGCGCGCCGATGACCAGCAAGTGCACCGCCCAACTCCTCGCCGACCTCGGGGTCACCCGCTCTCTGAGCCGCCCCCAGGTCAGCGATGACAACCCGTTCTCCGAAGCGCAGTTCAAGACCCTGAAGTATCACCCCGGCTTCCCTGGGCGCTTCGAAGACATTACCGCCGCCATCGCCTTCTGCCGGTCGTTCTTCCCCTGGTACAACACCGAGCACCGCCATGCCGGGATCGCGATGCTCACCCCCGATGATGTCCATCATCACCGAGCACCGGATGTGCTGGCTCAGCGCGGACGTACCCTGCAAGCCGCCTGGGCCCTTCACCCCGAACGCTTCGTCCACGGCACCCCGAAACCCGCCCCGCTTCCCGAAGCCGTCTGGATCAACCCACCCGCCACTTCCACAACAGGAGAAACGAGTCAGTAAATAGAAACCGTCGGTGTCTCAAAGTCGTTGACAGGTTCCGTCCCACCCCTGATGCCGGCGGTCGGGAGGGTTGAGGTGGACGACCTCACTGGCGCGCCGGCATCTACAGTGCCAAGGGGGAAGATTTCGGTTTCTTCCCGAGGCCAAAGCAGGAGGTCCGAGGTGAGATTAGCCAGAACGGTCGCTGGGCGGGGATACGGCGAAGCGGGTGTTTAAACCTGGTTGCTAGGGGGCGGGCGTGTAGCTTGGCGCCTTACAAAGTCGTGGTTTGGTGACTCCTTTTCCTGAGTGCGCGTTGGGTCTGGGGTTGTGGGCTTGGGTCCTCTTGGGGGGTCGGCCAGGGGGGGTCGTCCGGGGCGGGGGGCTTTGGGGCTTGTGTTTGGGCGACGGGGGAGGGGCCAGTTGCCTCTATTTGGAAGCCCCGAGTTTGGGGTTGGCTGGCGCCGCGGTCGACGTTGGACGCCCGAGCTTCCTGTGCGTGGCCCGGTGTAGCGTGGGGTTTGAGTGCCGTTGGAGGACACCGTGCGTGGGCTGGGGGCTCGCTGCGGAGGGCGGTGTCTTGTTGGACTCTCTAGCTCGTAGGTCGCGTTTGGGTAGGTTCCGCGGCGATTCATGGTTTCGGGGGGGCGGGGGGAGCGGCTACCGGGGAGGCAGCATGGCTGGTGGGGGGTGTGATTGGAGAATCAGGGTGCTGGGCTTGCTCCCTGACGTGGGTGCGGTCCCGGGAGCGGGGTGGAGCCCCACACGAGGGATCTTGACCGGGCTTTGGTACCGGGCTCGGTCTTGCAGCTTTTGGGTTGGTGGCCTTCGTGGGCGCGGCTCGCCCGGTGGGGCGGCCTGTCATGGGGGGCTGTTATCGGGGGAGGGCGGTCGCCTGCTCGGGGACTGAGGGGGGGGGCGGTGGGGGTGGGCGGTCGGGGGTAGTTTGGCGGCGGTAGCCGGATTCTTTTCCGGGGCGGGGCATGTGCTTGGGTTTTCGGGAGTGGGGGTCTGCCGTCGCCGTCCCCGCGCCCGTGTGCGCTTCTGGGGTCATTTGGGGGGGGGTGGCCGGGGGCTGGGGCCCGAGTCTCTTCCCCATGTGGGCGCAGGGGGTAGGGGGGGTCTCTGCCGCTTCAAGGGCGGTTTTCCAGCTGCCTAGGGGCGCCGGGCCGGGGGTTTTGGGTGTGCCCTGTACGTGGCGCGCTGGCCGGGTGGTTTCTGTGTACGGGGCGTGAGAAAGGGTGGAGCGTGGTGGTGGGGCACCGTTCCAGTGTTTTGGGGGGGCTCTTGGCGTGTGACCTAGGGGGGCCACACCGGGGCGGGTGCCGAGTGGCGGCTGTGCGTCCGTTTTTCTGTTCTTTACAGGTTGGGTTTTGTGTTTTCTTCCCAGAGGGGCTTGCATGGGTGCGCGCGCTCTCGGTTTGAGGCCCCTCTATTTCTGCGCTGAGTCGTCGTTGGGGATGGGAGCGCTTTGCGCGGGGGCTGGGTGGGGGTGTAGGCGGCGGTGTGCGTGAGGGGGGCGGTCAGGAGCAGTGGGGTGGGTTTGGGAGTCGCCGCTTGGGGGGGCGTGTGTGGGTGTCGTGTCGTTTGGGGTTGGGGGTGTGATGTCGGTGAGGGGGGGTGGCGGGTGTTCGGGGGGGGGGGGGGTCGACTTTTGTGTAGGTTTGCTGTTCTGGGCGGCCTTATGCCTGTTGCTGACTGGGGTCTCACGGGTGGTTGGGTCTTGGGTTGGGGTTCCCTCCATCGTCCCGGCTCGGCAGCGACCGGGACGGGGCAAGGTGGGTCGAGGGGGTCGTGTGTGTTCGGGTTCCGGGGTATGCTGGGTCTTTGGCGGTTGGCGGGTGGGGGGGGGGGAGGGGCTTGTAGTGGGATCGGGGTGCGGTGGGGATGCGGGGGCGACGGCACGCTCCTGCGAGTGGGGCGTTTGGGGGGGTTCCTTTGTGCTGTCCCCGCGTGTACTGGGGCGGTGGCGGGTGGGCTGGCGGGGGGTGGGACGGGGTGGTTGGGATGGCGCGCAGGGTGGGGCGCTTCGGCCGTCGTGGGCTGTGGGGGGGGGGTGGTTTGTGTGTCTTGGCAGTAATCGTTGCTTTGGCCGGCTGGTTAGTTGTCCGGGACCGGCGGCTTGGTTGGGCCATGTGGGTGTCCGGGCTAGGGGTTGTTGGTGGCCGTTGGCTAGTGGATGTGTTTGGTGGGGGCATGGTTTGTGTTATTGGGTCGACATGGAGACGGGCGAGATCGTGGATTTACGGCTGACAAAGACGAAGTTCCTCGAACACTTCGCCAAGCTCTCGCCGCCGAGCACCACCCGGGCGTGGGCGAAGCCCGACCAGGCCAGGCGGAAGTGGTAGAGCATGTGATCCAGAGGCTGGCCGGCGACGCTCACGCCGAGAGAGCCCATATGGGTGAAGTCCGAGAGGCCGCGGTGGCCCGGCTCATGCGTCTGGCGGAAGATCACCTCCCTGCTCGGGGCCGTGCTCGGCCCGCCAGGCGCGGATCCGCCGCTCCAGAGTGCGCCGGACGCCGGGGTCCAGGTCCGGGTGCCGCTGCATCAGCGCCTCGAACACGCCGACCGGGCGGATGCCCGGACTGTTCTCCAGGATCGGCACCACCTCGGTCTCGAAGATATCGGCCAGAGGGTCCGGCCGGCGCCGGCCCCGTGGTGCCGCCTTCCCCGAAAGGGAGGGACGGATCCTCGGCGAGCCGATATCCCGTGGCGCGGCTGAAGCCCGCCTTCGCGGCCGCGACGTCGATTGTGTGGGTCTTCTTCAGGGTCATGAAAAGCCTCTTCTGGCGATCGGTGACGTGGCGACCGGGCACCCCTGCGCTCTCCTCCGACTCGGGAAAGCCCAAGTGTTGCCCGACCGGCCACCGACGCCAGGAGGCCCGGGGCGAAATCTTCGCAAGGCGGCGGCCTGAAACTCCGGTCGGGCTACGCCCTCCCTCCGTTCCAGGCCACCCACCCGCACACCCAGGGCAAAGAGCGCGTTGCCGAGGTGGGTCCCTGGCTCGATCTGGACGAAGTTCACAACTGCAACGGCAGGCTGACGCGCGGGCCTTGCCCCCGTCCCCAACCCGGCGCGAGCTGGTTGTCCGTAGGGGCGACGCATGCGTCGCCCCTACGGTCCCGCCCACGTGAATGGACGTACGATCAGCGTGAAACGGTCCTGTACGGGCGGCAATACCGATTTCATCAACATGCTGGCGGATGATAGGCTCGTGTCGAAGAGGATCTCCAAGATGGAGTCCGTCCAGTCGTAGCTGGAATGAGCGACTGGAAAGCCGCAACATCCACATCGTTACGCCCGAGAACGACGCACTTCCCGGAGGCTTGTCATGGTCACCCGGCCCGACATGGCCCGGCATTTCACCGAGGTCTCTCCGGTCTACCGGTCCGTTCGCACGACCGACCGGGAACCGGTGGAACGAATCGCACGGGAGCTCGAAGGTCTGGCCAAGCCGAGGGGCGCGGACATCGGCTGCGGCGCCGGGCGCTATGTCCTGTTGATGTTCGAGACGATACCGCATCTCTTTCTCGCCTGCGTCGATGCCAACCCTGCAATGCTGAAACAGGTCGACGGGTTGCTCAGGGCCAACGGAATCGACAAGTTCGAGACGCGACAGTCGACCGTTGAACGTCTCGAGCTCGAGCCCGGCGAGTACGACTTCGTGTCCTCCTTCAACGCCGTGCATCATTTCGACTTTCCGGCCTTCCTCGGGAAATCGCGCGACGGGCTAGCCGAAGACGGACGACTGTTCGTCTATACGCGGCTGCCCGAACAGAACTCGCGCAGCGTCTGGGGCCGGTATTTTCCGGGTTTTGTCGAAAAGGAAACACGACTGCTGACACTCGGCGACATCCACGGGGCAATCGAGGACACCCCAGGGCTCAGGTTCTGCGGTGCGACATGTTTGAGGTATCGCCGGCAAGCACCGCTCGAGCGCCTCCTCGAGCAGGCCAGGAACCGGCACTATTCGACGTTCTCTCTCTACGAACCGGACGCTTTTGAAGAGGCGCTGGCTGCCTTCCGAACGATCATCGAACGTCGTTTTGCCGATCCCGTCGAATGGTACGACGAGAATGTCCTCATCCACGCGGTGCGCGACGACGACGGGTGAGAAATGTGGGCGGGCCCCGCGACTCTACAACTCGTCATCAATACGCGTGGCCGAGTCGCCGCGGACGGATGCCCGCCCGCAGCTACCGGGCTGTGATATTCCATGAAGAATGAGTCTGGTTGTTGCCGTGAGATGACCAGTGAATGCCAAGCGCTCCGGCTTCGCTCGTACGCTTCTCGTCTATCCCCATCCCTGCACCCTTCGTTCAACTGCGTGCCCGTCGGTCCGAGGCGAAGACGAAGCCTTGCTCGTCATGAGCTCTCATAATGAGGGCGTCCCGATGTTGCGCGGCAGTGATTTCACGAATAGTCCTGGTTCGAAGTCTGCCGGTCAGAGCCGGCCTGTCTTGATGATCCTCCAACACCTCCGCCCATGCCTGAGTTGCGCGCCCGAGTCGGTGACAGCCCTCCGGATTCGATGAAAGACGTGAGTTCGCGAAGCGCCGCGTCGTCGCGCATCTGCCGGGGCGGGCTCTTCATGTAGTAGGCGCTGGGCGCCTCGAGCGGACCGGCCAGTCCCAGCACGAGACCGAGTTTGGCGCACCGCACCGCGTCGATCACCACACCCGCGCTGTTGGGGGAGTCCTGGACCGAGAGCCTGAGCTCCAGATCGAGCGGTACGTCACCGAAGCCTCGCCCCTCCATACGAATGAAGGCGATCTTGTTGTCGTCCTGCCACGGGACGTAATCGGAAGGACCGATGTGGATGTCGTGACTGTCCAATCGCTCATCGAGCTGGCTCTGAACCGACTCCGTCTTCGATCGCTTCTTGGACCGGAGACGGGCACGCTCCAGCATGTTGAGAAAATCGGTATTTCCTCCGGTGTTGAGCTGGTAGGTCCGGTCGAGCTTGACCCCCCTGTCCGCGAAGAGGCGGCAGAGGGTGCGGTGGACGATGGTCGCGCCTACTTGACTCTTGATGTCGTCGCCGATGATCGGGAGGCCGGCCGCTCGGAATCGCTCCCCCCACTCGACGTCGGAGGCCAGGAAGACCGGCACGCAGTTGACCAGTGCGACGCCGGCATCGAGACAGGCTCGGGCGTAGTGACGGACGGCCTGCTCCGATCCGACCGGCAGGTAACAGATGAGCACATCGGCTCCTGCCGAGCGCAGCGCGGCCGTCACGTCCACAGGGGCTTCGTCGGCGGGGCGGAACGCTTCGTCCTCGGGATAGTCCCCCATGTGGCCCGCGACCCCGTCGAGAACCGGCCCCATATGAACGGTCACCCCCCCTGCCGGCAATACGGGTTGAAAAACCCGAGCGCAGTTCGGCGCTGCGAACACCGCGTCCTCCAGCGAGTGGCCGACTTTGCGTTGATCGATGTCGAACGCCGCAACGATCTCGATGTCCGAGGCGTGCCAGCCACCAATGCTCTCGTGCATCAGTCCTGTCCATTGCGATGTGTTACCCGTGCGGTAGTACTCGATGCCTTGAATCAGCGAGCTGGCACAGTTGCCGATACCGGCAATCGCGACACGAATTTTGTCCATGACGTGGCTCCTGTTTTCTGTGGCTATGTGGTTACGGCAAAGCGGACCGAGCGCTCGGGTCACGGGTCCGCGCTGTCCTGATCGAAAGGCTCACCGCGCCGATCCCGGCCGATGCCATGATCCTCTCCGGAGTTGGAATCAGGGGGCCCGAGCAACCGCGTCCGGTCCTCTGCGCTCAGGCCCAACAACCCGGCGATCGGCTCGATTCGATCGGCCGAGAGAGCTCCGCGACGCCGGGCCTCGGTGGCCAGCGCGAGCAAGCGCGATACGAAGGCGTCGTGCTCGCGTTCTCGCCCGCCCTCCAGCCGTCCCACCGCGTGCAAGGCGCGGTCGCTCTCTCCCTCTTGCGCTGTGTCGATCAATCGGTCGCGTGCGTCATCCGAAAGGAAACGGAGATTTCTGAGCACATGCGCGACGAGGGATCGAGTCACGCCGAAGTAACCAGCAACCTGAGACAGCTCGAAGGTGTTGAATCCCCAACTCCCACGGCGGGATCGACCGCTCACTCGGACCCGCGATTGGTCTTTGGGGACCGCGGCCTGGTCGGAGAAGACCTCCAACACGCCCCCGAGGCTCGCCGCCATGGTGTCCCGGCCAATCGAATGGAGATAGCGCTCTACTCCCTTTGCAGGCATGAGGAACCGGCTCGCGAAGGCATTGGCGCGCACCTCGTGGCGATGGCCCATGTCGTCCCTGCGGCAGATGAGCCAGCGCCGCTCGGATTCGAAAAACAGATGGGCGAGCCCATGGACCATCCAGAATCGCCGTTCCTCCGGGCTGGAGTTCCGGTTGACGATGACCAGCGGTCCTGTTTCCGGCGTATGCAAATACAAGCACAAGGCGGATTCCGGTAGCGCGAGGCGCGAGATCCGCACCCTCAAGGTCGCCAGGGTTTCAGGGACGTCACGGATGGGCGCCGAACCCAGATCCAGACGCCGTCGCTCGTCCTCGGCAACCGTGTAGCCTTGATGAGCGGCCTCCCAGTGGGTTCGCGAGTTCGTCCCCCGAAACGCGAACGCCTGGGGGGCGTAGACGTCGACACCGAGCTCGGCCTCGATCCTCGTGAGCTGCCTGGAAAGCTCGATCAGACGCTCGATGTCCGCACGCAATCCGGCCAAATCCGTTTCCAACCCCAGCAGAGCGCCGAGAATGTCGTCGAGTATACTGTCCTTCTCCGCGACCGAGACGCCGGCCGCCTGCCCGACACCGGTTAACAGCGTCGTGGGACTATGCCGGAATATGGCCGAGAACCGGACCACCTCGTCAGCGGTGACATCGCGATTTCCGGACTCGATCTGCGTCACCGCCGAGCGTGACAGCCCCACCTGCCTTCCCACTTCGGACTGGCTCATGCCCGATCCGATCCGAAGCTGGCGCAGTCGTCGGCTGAGCTCGTTCATGTGTGACGATCCGTGGAAACAGTTATTGCATATGCGACCGATATCTAACAAATGCACCGAGAGAATGCAAGAATGTATGAAAAAAGAACGCATTCTCAGGTACTGACTCGCCATGAGACCGTGCACTGGCATGCAGTATTCACTTCCGGCAGGAGCGGCCCGAGGGAGCACCACCGCCGGCGGCGGGAGATGTTCGTGCCGCTGATCCATCCGCCGGGCCATGGGCAGGCGGACTTCGGCGAGGCGCGTGCGGTGATCGGGGGTGTGGCGCGCAAGGCGCACTTCTTCGTCTTCGATCTGCCGCACAGCGACGCCTGCTATGTGCGGGCCTAGCCGACCCGGCGGCGGCGGCGATGCCAGAAGCGGCCCGACCACCGCAAGTCGACAGGCTGCGCAACAAGGCGTGGCGAACCGTGGCCTCGCAAGGCGGAAATTGCAGGTCTGGAAACCGCGCCCTGGCTGTTCAACTGGCATGCCGGAGTATGGTTTGTTCACGCATTCGGGGAGAGGAAAACACAGTTGGAAAATGTACCCGCCACTGGTCGCCAAGCCGCGCCGTAATGCGACGCCTGGAGACAATGTCGAGATAGCAATGACCGGATAGAATACTAGTGTAATAGGAGGATTGTCGCTCCGTGGCGAATGTGGTTACCGTACGGCATCTTGCGGTAACGTTACGAATCGTAGTGTAGAAATTGATCAATTTTTCTTGAAAACGACGCCAAGACGCGCCGTGTGACGACAGGGGTTATACCTGATTCTGTTCCCCGCTTACGTCCGGGCTTCTATACTGAGGATCAGTAAGTTAGCGCGGGCAACCGGCAATGCCGACAGGCACAAGAATCACCAAAGGAACCGTCGACAGAATCGTTGCGGACGGACGGGACAGGATCTACTGGGATGGCGACCTGGAGGGTTTCGGGCTGCGTGTCCGTCCCTCCGGCCACAAGGCCTATGTCGTGCGGTTCCGCGCCGGCGGACGGACGCACCGCGTCACGCTGGGCCCCCACGGTGTGTTGACCCCCGAAGCGGCGCGCCGGCGCGCCCTTGCCGTTCTCGCCGAGGTGTGGAACGGCGGCGATCCGATTGCGGCCCGGGACGCCGATCGGGCGGCGGGCTCGGTGGCGGATTTGTGCGAGCGGTTTCTTGCGGAATATGTCGAGATCCACTGCAAGCCGGGAACCGTGCGCGAGTACACCCGGTTGCTGAGGAAGATCGTGGTTCCCGCGATCGGCAGGCGGAAGGCGGCGGATATCCGGAGAAGGGATGTAGCTGCGTTGCATTTCAATCTGCGTGATACCCGATATCAGGCGAACCGGACGCTCGCCCTGCTGTCGAAGATGTTCAACATGGCCGAGATCTGGGAGTTGCGTCCTGACGGCTCCAACCCGTGCCGGCACATCAGGCGCTATAGGGAAGAGAGCCGGGAGCGGTTCCTGAGCGTCGAGGAATTCCGGCGCCTCGGCAAGGTTCTCGACGATGTCCTCGTCGACGGTTCGGAGTCCCATTCGGCGGTGACGGCGATTCGCCTGCTCATGCTGACCGGCTGCCGGCTCTCGGAAATCCTGACGCTGCGCTGGGCGCATGTTGACCTGGCCGCCGGCGAGTTGAATCTGCTCGACACCAAAACGGGCGGCCGGGCGGTGCCGCTGGCGCCGGCGGCGGTGCGCCTGCTGGCCGATCTGCCGCGCAAGCGGGGCAATCCCTAGGTCATACCCGGCCGAAAGCGGGGCGCGCATCTCGTTGACCTCCAGCCGCCCTGGCAGCGCATCCGGGCGCGGGCCGGCCTGCCGGGCGTCCGGATCCACGACCTGAGGCACAGCTTTGCGTCGCGCGCGCTGGCGCTCGGGGAGAGCCTGCCGATGATCGGCAAGATCCTGGGCCACACCCAGATACAGACCACGGCGCGTTATGCACATCTCGCCCGCGACATGGTGGTCACGTCGGTCTCCCGGATCGGCGACAGCATCGAGCAGGATCTCGGGCTGGGCGGCTGACCAAACGTCGGCACAACGAGCTGTGACTGCGCTCTCGTGCGGACGGTCGGACCGTCGCGGTGATCGGTCCTTTCCGGAAACCAAAAACAGCGGCCAGGACCCGCGGATGCGGCTTGGGGGACCCGGGGATACAATTGCGTTCTACATCCAGACGCCCGGCGGCAGTGGCTGGCGACGAGTTGGGCGCAGAACCCGCTCACGAGTGACATGAATTAAAATGCGTCGCGTGAGGGGCGGACGCGTCGACATCGTTGCCAATGATCGGTTATGCATCGGGCAGTCGAAGGAAAAGCGCGACCGGAACGGAGTGAAGGTAACGGCCATGTCGAGGCAGATTGATGGCGCAGAACGTGTTCGTAAACCCGAAAGTCGAGCCGGTCCATGACAGTGATAAGGATCGCAGACAGGGACACGCTGGCGGTGGCGGCTCCTTGAGGTTCCTGCGCCGCTTTCCACGGCTCAGACCCGTTCGAATCCTTCAATCATGCCGGTCGTTTCGGGCAATTGTCGGGTTTTAGTATTGGCGGATCGACAGGAGCCCGTGATGGCGCAGTTGTTTCTGGATCGATCGTAACCGTTGCGTGGATCATGCCGGGGAGCGTCGCTGCCGCAGCGTGGCGGTTCGTGGTGCGATTAGACGCGCTGCAATTTGCTTTCGATTCTCAGGGACCTTCTGGGAATGGATATTGAACCATCTGTCAAGCCGCGCATCCCGTTCAGTTGTAAGGCGAAGTTATTCCTCCGGTCCAAGCGGTGCTAAACGACTTTAGAAGGAAGAATTAAGATCAGAAGAACGGTGTGGTTAGGACGAACATGCAGGCGAGCAGATTGGAAAGATCACAACCAGTAAAGTCAAGCAATCCGAGCGTGGCCGACTTTATAGCGCGCCGACGTTGCGATTGCGGATCACAAAGTAGTGTTCTCGAGTGAGCCGCCTTGCAAAACTCTGATCGATTCGGAGCGGCGCAAGAACACCCAAGCTAGCAACGACGTCCGCGCACGGCAATTGGTGCGATTTTGATGGCGACCATGGTCGGATCAGCGTTGGCACAGCCTCCGATTCGGTATTTTCGTCGAACTTCGGGCGCGTTTGGCCGCACCGTCTTTCGAGAAGTGCGGCCACCGTGATGGCGAAGGAGACGAGCCGGACTAGATCGGCGGAACGATAAGGCGCATCAGCTGGCTGGCCGTCAGCACGGTCATGCCGAACATGAGGTGGGCGAGAACCTTGTCGTAACCCGCGCACGCGGACATGGCGGCCGCCGAACTCATCCTTGAGCCGCCCATTGATCCGCTCGGACCCCGAGCGCACGACGTAACGACGCTCCTCGGGAAAGACGAGACCGAGCGTGCGCCGCGCCTTCTTCTCCTGCTTCAACGCCTCTTGCATTTCGACCGAGCGGCGGGGGTTCACGTCGATGATCGGCTTGTGGCCCAGCAAGATGCTGTGCGCCCAGATCTCGATGGAATCATAGGCCGCGTCCATAAGGTCATAGAGGTTCTCGACCCGTCCGGCCGTCAGGGTCCCCAACGGAATCGCCACCTGGGAGTCATGCGTCGACGCAGACGTCATGATGCAGCTGATGGGGATCCCGCCATCGGCGGTATCGACGTGCAGCTTGTACCCGATGGATTGGACGCCCCCTCCCGACGGCATCGAATCGTGCCAAGGTGGCGATGGCATCAATGCCACGAGAAAGGAAAAGGCATCCATGGATCAGGCTAGCATCATCGGGATCGATCTGGCGAAGCACAGCTTCCAAGTGCATGGTGCGAGGGCAGACGGATCCGTCGCATTCCGCAAAAAGTTGAGCCGCGGGAAAGTGCTCGATTTTCTCGCCTCTCAGCCGCCCTGCGTGGTGGCAATGGAGGCCTGCGGGAGCGCTCACCATTGGGGCCGAGAGGCCGAGAAGCTCGGGCACGAAGTCAAGTTGGTTCCGCCGATATACGTGAAGCCATTCGTCAAGCGTCAGAAGAACGATATGGCCGACGCGGAGGCGACCACCGAGGCAGCACAGCGCCCGACCATGAGCTTCGTGGCCGTGAAGACGGAAGAGCAGCAGGCCAGAGGGATGCTGTTCCGTACGCGCGATCTTCTGGTACGCCAGCGGACGCAAACGATCAACGCGCTGCGGGGCCATTTGGCGGAGTTTGGCGTGATCGCACCACAGGGGCCTGCTCATGTCAGCCGCTTGGCCTCGGCGCTCGAGGATCCGTGCTCGGGGCTACCGGAGCAGGTCCGCGAGCTGGCCGGCCTTCTGCTTGAGCAGATTGCTGGTCTCGACGAGAAGATACGCGGATTGGAGAAGGATGTGCACACCAGCGCCCGCCAGGACGAAGAGGCGGTGCGCCTCATGACGATACCGGGGGTCGGGCCAATCACTGCGATGGCGCTGCAGGCCTTCGCACCGCCGATGGAGAGCTTTCGGCGCGGGCGCGACTTCTCCGCATGGCTCGGGCTCGTTCCAAGGCAGCACACGACCGGCGGCAAGCCCAGGCTGGGCAAGATATCCAAGATGGGCCAGCGCGACCTCAGGCGGCTTCTGATCACGGGCGCGATGTCGGTCGTACGGAACGCCGCCCGACGTGGCGAGACGACGGACCCTTGGCTGGCCAGTATGCTGGCGCGCAAGCCGAGGATGCTCGTTGCAGTTGCGCTGGCCAACAGAATGGCGCGCATCACCTGGGCGCTGACGACGAAGAAGGAGAACTACCGGGCTCCCGGCATCGCCTGAGAGGGCGAAGCGCGGGAAGCCGTCGGGGATGCGAGAAGGTCGGAGGACAGGTAAGGGCAAACGGTCAAATGAGACGGGATCGGGAAAACCAGCTCTTGGATCGGAGCTCTCAAGCTCGCGTACCCGATTTGGACCCGTTCCGCGTATCTCCATACAGGCCAGCGGCGTCCAACAGGTCGCACCAACAGGCCGAATAGACGACAGCACCTGACCGCATGCACCGAGCCGATCAAAGAACTGCTTGCATCACCGGGGGCGTCCATAGACGATCCAGGAGGTGGTATGGCCCTTGGCGTTGCGCTTGGTGCCGACATCGCAGGCCCTCGGCAGGTCCGCCAGCATCTGCGGAAGGCTCATCGTCAGTTGCCGTTCCAGCCGGCTCGGCTCCTTCGCCCGCGCCTCTCCCTTGCGTGGCCGCCCCCGCTTGCGCCGCTTCGGCTTCGCTGCCTTCGGCTTCGGCGCCGCCTTCTCCCGCGCCTCGATCGCCGTCGCATCCCGCGAGATGTGCTCGACAAGATGGCCATCCATCGTCCGCGCAATCAGCGTCTCATGCAGACGGCTGGCCAGACCGCTCTCGGCAAACTCGGAAAAGGCCCGCGAAAACGTCGCCTCGCTCGGAAGCCGGCCGGCACCGCTCCAGCCGCACAGCCGCCATAGCCTGCCGTCAACCTCAAGACGCTCGATCAGGCCGCGCGTCGTCGGAATGTCGAACACCGCCTTGGCTATGAAGGCGCGCGCCAGCGCCGCGCGGTCCTCCTCCGGACGCCCTACCTGGCCGCGGAAGTAGGGCAGAAGAGCCTCGACCCGCACCAGTTCCAGAACCGCGACGAACAGCTCGTAGCGCTCGCCCATCGGGCCAAGCTCGCTCTCCAGCCTCGGGAACAACTCTTGTTGAAAGGCGTACCAGTAATCCGATAGCATCTCGCGCAGGGACACGGCTCCACTCCTCCGTGGGCATCATGCGGTGTTTTGCGACAGCACATGATACTCACGAGGGTGGGCCGGTCCCACCGCAAGGGCCTTCACTCAGGCAGAAAAGCCGCTCGCCTCAGCTGTTTTGCAAGAGGCTCAGCGTCTAAACGCCCATGAAGCTGATC